>VZUI01057805.1:0-17724 GCA_013401135.1 Cettia cetti | reverse complement strand
GGGGGAGCAGTGGAGCGAATACCCGGAACAGGTAAGGGGCATACAAAAATTGGGATTTGGAGCTTAAACTGGGGTATGTAACAACATAGTCATTAACATATGTTACAAGTACATATTTGATTAACACTTGTAATAAGCATTATAACAAACTAGGAATCAGGTTGTGACACTTCCTTCATCTCACTGGAGATGTTGAGGAAGCTTCCAGCAGCAGCATCTGAAAGAAACCAATTATATCGTTCCTCCCCACAAGCCAAATCTGGCCACGTAAACCCCTCATGTAGAGTTGCCCCCATACCCACGAGGTGTGGGGGTGCTGAGGGTGCTGGCTCCAGGCACTGTAGGCTCCATGGGTGCCGCAGGGTGTGGGTGTGCAGGATTTTTCCCTAACAGCTAGCTCCGACGCTGCTGCCACAGATCACAGGTGACAGGCAATCTGCCACTGTCAGCACACTGGGTTCTTAAGGCAGCAGTGCCTTGCAGAGATACAGCATCGGTAAAGAACAAAGAGGAGGCTCTGGTAGGGTGAATCACAGAGACAGTTTATTGCTCAGGAAGCACCTGCTATGCAGAGCACCAGGCAGCTCAGTGCAACAGCTTATAAGCGGGGGAGAACTACAGGGGTGGGGACAACATACAACCAATAGGATCAAAAGGAGGCAAGTTCCAACATATCATCAATCAAGTTACTGGGCCAATCATGGGGAAATAGGAGGAGGGTCCCCTGAGCACAGCCAATCCCTCAACGCCCTCCCTGGAACTTTCCAGAACATTGGGAAGATTAGATTGACATGGCTGGGGGCAGGAGACAGTAGGATAGACAAGGGGAGGGAACATGTGATGTACCAATACGGAGGATAAGACAGGGTAGAACAGAATGTTCCAAATACCTTATTTAACATACCAAGAACAATTCAAACTCTGAGTAGGAATAATGAAACCAACTTGAACATTAAAGTTACTGCCACAGTGGGGCATGCCGTAGACCAGGCTGTGGGTGTTAAAAACAAGGCTCAAAAGAAAAACTAACACGAAGAAAAAAGTAAAGGATGCTAATTAACTTGAAAAAAATTGAGCCTGTTTATTGAAAAGGAGAACAGCCAAGAAACCTGAGTTGCAAGATAAGCTGGGGACCCCTGCAACAACTCAGAGAAACAGTAACTGTGCGAGGTGCACAGGGCATTTCCTAGGAGACAAGACTTAGGGAAAGACTAGTCCCACAAAAAAAGACTCAGATGCTGGGCACCCAAGGCCTTTTAAAGTCTCTCAGTTTGTTTTGATCAGAGCACTCAGGATCCAGGTGCTGATTGGTCAATTTCTCAGTCTTTGATTGGTCAATATTAAGGTTCATCCTGGGCCAGTCATTTTCAGAATTCTCTCCTTTATTGGGTGGTCCATTCTGCAAGCCTAGTTCAAGTTTCTGCTCCAGCTTCATCGATGTAATGTTTCCAGAAAGTTCACTGTCAGTTAGTCAAGTGAGGCATCCTCGTCCCTCCTCCCAGTGACCAGCTTACACACATATACAACAATATGTCTAACTCCTTACTCCATTAATCAATTAAGTGTATTAATTCATTAACTCACTTAATAACACATATCAACTTAACACTTCAATTAACAGTTTTATAATCCCCAACTTTCAAACTTTATTCATTTGTAACATGGGTGCCTGAGAGGGGCTGGGGCTATCCATGGCTCGTGCTGGCGGTGAGGTGCTGGATGGCTGCTCCTTCCTGGTGCCAGGGTGTGCAGCTACGGGCTGAGTCTGCTGCAGGTCTCAGGAGCTTGTCCGAGGCAGAGCTAAGCGGATGTGTTGCCGAGGGAGATCCCGGCAGCTACACCATAGAGATGTGGGGACACCAAGTGGCCAGATGGACTGCTTGGGTTTGAGATGGCTCTGGGGTGTTTGCGCCGAAATCCTGCATGTGTGGGGATTGCAGGGACGCAGGGATGATGAGAAAGGTGTCCTGAAGAGGTTTGCTTGCTTGATTTTACTCTTAGAGTAAGTGTGATGTTTCCTTTTCTGTAGGTGATTGTAGCCACGCGAGGTAAATCTGCAGCCAGCTCCGACCCTGAGGCCACAGTCACAGCAGGGTAAACCAAATGCCACTGCCTGCACCAGTGGATCCTTTTCCTCTCTGACCCCAAAGGGCAGCACAGCTCCGGTGAAGGAAGAAGGAGGGACTCGGACACTGAGAAGACCGCAGGATGTTTATTCCTGCGATCCTCTCAGGGAGAGAGCCCAGACTAGCTCAGTGCAGCAACTTTTAACAGGGGGAGGATCACAGAGGGTGGGGAAAACCGAGGGCCAATAGGGAAGGACTTAGGCGGGGTTTAGGGGACATCAATAGGTCCTGGGACCGATCCCAGGCCCTGTCCAATCACATGACACCCTTCCTAGAACTTTCCAGAGGGAAAGGAGAGGCCTGGGCTGGAGTGACAGGACTAGGGGGTAATTGTGATGGGCAGGAGGGGGGAAGTATCTTAGGACAAACCAACTGGGGAAGGCAGGGGGTACATAGAACAAACCATTGGGGTTACAATAAACTGAACCTGGTACGGAAATTAACGAAAACTCATAGTACTTTGCACCACCACATCCCCCCTTTTTTAGTTTTTAAAAGTTCAGTTCTGTGTTTCTTCATAATGTTGATAAGAGTCCATGTCCATCGGAACAGTCTGCATGGTGATAGAGTCATATGGTGGAGGATAGGGAGGATATCCCACTTCCGTGTCACTGGTGTCATCAGTTTCTTCAGCACCTGCCATGACTCTCAGGACTTGGGGGGTGGTGGTAACATAACCTATCAGCTTGACCAACATCCTCTTAATGATACTAAAACCAATACAAAACACAATTAAAACAGCAATAATTGTGTCTCCAATCTTTAATAATTCCCCTGCCCACTCAGGCAGACCCCATTGGGACAATCACCCCTTCAGCCAACCATCGGTTTCCTTTTTTATTTCACCGACCATAGCGTGGATCTTGTCTATTGCTTTGTGGACGTTCTCAGCCCAGCTTGAAAGGTTGAAGCAACACAAGCACTCAAACTCCTCACACTGGTGCTGGTGCAGCAATAGCAAATACTCTATCGCTGCACCGTTTTGCAGTGTTGCTTTCCTTGTTATTTCCTTGTATGAGAGGAGGTCACTCAAGGTGGTTGATGTCAAGTTGGCTTGCTTAGCCACCCAACATTCTGATCTGCCCAATTCTCCTAACGATTTGGCCACTGAGATCCAGGGCAGGAAAACTGTTACAGCCGTGGCTTTTGCCCTGGACCAGTGTATAATCTCCGAATTGCAGTCAGGGTCGACACCCCGCAGGTCTCTTTTTTGGACGGCCAGGTTGCTACTGACGTTGTTTTTTGCCCAATCCATAATATTTATTTTGTTGGGTGTAAACAGCCCCAACCTGCCTAATGTGCATGGGCCTCCTGTCAGGTGAGACGGGATGCCTGAGAATGCTCTGTCTCCACAAATCAAGAACACTCCCTTAGGGAGGGTCCTTGGCTGATAATCTTCTGTCCAGGCCAACTTTACGTGGGTGATCAGATTGCACCACGTTCCTGCATCCTTGATCTGGTATACTGGAGAAAACAATCGCTCCTGGGAATAAGGAGGTTTAAAAACAAGCTGAATACAGTATGAGGCTGCTGAAGATCCCAGGATTTCCGTCTCCTGGGGCTCTTCGGGAAGGGCAGGTAGAGTTGAGATCCAATCCCTCCAGAGGATGAGCGAGTTCCAGATGGGAAGAGGGATCTGACATGTTTGGCCAGCCTCAATGACAGTGTAAGCGGAGCTGCCAGGTGTTTTTTCGTTGATCTTCTGCTGCATTCTCTGGAGGGCTGGTGGTAACTCTTCCATCTTGAAAGGGATCCCCATGAGGCAGGCTGACATTAGATTAGCTCCAAGTGTGAGGAGAGGCATATGTGGTCTTGACCCATAGAACACACGAGGGTCAACCACACGTTTGCCTTGGGCTGAGGTACTATCCAGGCGAAGGTTGGCGACACAAGGTTGACCAGGATGAGACAGATTTGAATAATGGTTTCCGGGGTGGCATTCATGGCGTTCATCAGGAGAGCCACGGGTGGAGGTAGGAGCAACTAAAAGCAAAAACAAAAACATGAGTAAAGGCCAGAATGGAGGGGGGCTCTGTACTGTTGACCTCACTTATAATACTGATGGGAGTAGGAAAACTCTTCCCAGATGGTATTGAGTGCCATCCTTTTTCTCCTCCTCCTTTTTGAGGCTGTCGCGACCTGTTTTCTGACGTGGCTTTTTTCCCTAGTGACTTTCGGAATGAACGGTTTCACCCACTGGGAGGGGATCCACCTGAGACCTGTGGGAGGGTATCCATGCCCCCATGTCACCAAATCATGTGGTCCCTCTGTCTGACCTGATTCAGGATCCTTGATCATGACCGGTGGCTTTTCTCTTCTGGCCGATTGCTCACTGCTGCCAAAGTGGCAGACGATTGGCAGGTTTAGTGACTCAGATGAGCAGTTAAGAAAGTTTATGGTGAACAGTGCCTTGACAAGTCTGATCGAGGGTGGCTCTACCTTTAACACCTGTTGTTGCTGACATAGGACCCATTTCAGGTCTTGGTGGGTCCTTCTAACCATGGCTTGGCCTGTGGGGGAATGGGGGATGCCTGTCTTATGTTCCACCCTCCATTGCTGCAGGAAGCTGCAGAACTCCCTGGACTTTTAACTGGGCCCTTTACCAGTCTTGAGAGCCCTTGGGATTCCCAACGGTGAGAAAGCCATCACAAGATGCTTGATAGCGTCCCTGTATGGGCAGAAGCATAAACCGCACCTGAGAAGATGTCAACGGAGACATGGATGTACTTCAGTCTCCCTTACTGTGAGATGTGAGTCACATCCATCTGCCACACCTCGCAGCTCGCCAACCCTCTAGGGTTGACTCCCGCCCCAATGGTTGGGAGCGCGTGCTGCTGGCAGTGGGGGCAAGCAGCCACAATCGCCTTGGTTTTGTCACGGGTCAGGTGGAACCTGTGAACCAGCCTGTAAGAGTTGGTCCTGAAAGTCCCTAATATTCTGCCACACGACGATCAACAAGTCCCTGGGGACTGGACTGAAACCCTAACTCAGGGAGCCTGGTCGGCTGAGTTGGTGCAGGTGTGTTAACCGGACCAATGTGCTCTCATGGGAGAAAACAATGGATGACATCGTGGCAAACTGATTGAGAGTTGGCCTGTTCTGGTGTGTCCTGCCCTGTTCCCTGAGCAGACAATTTGCTTTGTCTTTGCTCTGCACCTGTTTCTACACTGATTATCCAGGACCACCCCCGCCTCCTGTTTGGCTCCTTGCCTCCTGCCATGGAAAGGAGTATGAAAGTGACTCCCCGAGTTACCCCAATCTGAGGCCTCCCCAATGGAAGAAGACGATCTATTGGACCACGCAAGGCCCACAAGGACTTGTCTCTCCTGTTGGTAGCTATATCTCTCCTCCCCCCCCCCCCTTTTTTTTTCCTTCTTTTTCTTCCCCTCTTTTGCACATTGAGCTGTGTGCACTAATAGAAGTGTATTATTGTTGAGAAGCAAACTGTTGTTGTCCCCTGCTGAGTTTTCTGCATTCTGAGATCACTCAAACCATCACGAACTCCGCTCGTCTTGGAGGATCGTGACACAGCCCTGGTGCATTCTGGTGGTGGAGAGGATGGCTGAGCTTGGCCTGCTCAAAGATGTCAGGCAAAGGGGCCATAGAGACCAGGGCAGCAAGAGCATCAACCCTCCTGTTACCCTCCACTATGAATCCCGGCAGGTCTGTGTCAGATCTTGTGTGCATCACATTGAATGGTTGCTTCCAGTGGGAAATCAGCTTTACTAATTTCGAAAGCAACCCGAAGAGTGCTTCTATGGACACTTCCTGTAGCACTGCATTTTCAGCTCTGGACACCACTCCTGCAACATATGCTGAATCAGTTACAAGGTTAAATGCTTCTGAAAACCTTTCAAAGGCCCTAATGACTGTGGCTAACTCAGGCGACCCTTTGACCTCCTCAACGTCTGATTCCCACCGCTGTGTTTGAGGGTCCTTCCAAGTCATGACTGACTTATGGGACCTTCCAGACGTGTCTGTGAACACGATTAGGGCGTTCAAAGGCTTTCTGCTTTGAACCGTATCCAATGCCAATACAAATTGAGCATCCAGATTAAAAATTTTGTGGGCAGGCTTGGTTAATGAAATTTTCCTGGAGTAGGAGTCTAGAGCAAATTGTAATTCTTCGTTCTCTTGAAGTATGTGTTCCAGCTTTGGAAATTTGGCCTGATTTCGCCCTGATTGCTATGTGAATGCATCCAAAATAACAACCAGCTAGGTCACTAATCCGGATCCTAGCTTTCCGGATTAGGTCTGCCATTATCTCCTGTGGCCTTGTCAGTCTCTTGGACCTTTGGTGGCTCAGGAAGACCCACACTATTATTGAGAGAGGGTCTCCTTTGCCATGGTCCTTCCCAGTGGCGCAGGGAAGCTTACCTTCCCACTGGAAGATAATCCTGTGAAGGTGTGGCAGGTCTCCAACTACGATGAAATTGAATGGCAGGACCGGCTTGCACAGGTTGGCCTGACACATTGCCATAAGGTGTTGCACCTTCTCAAAAGCCTCTTTAGCCTCTGGGGTGAGGGACCTAGGAGAACTAAGCTCCTCTCCCCCTTTCAATAAATTGAAAAGAGGGGCTAGGTCTTCAGTGGTCAGACCCAGCCAAGGCCTTACTCACATCAAAGCCCCACACAGCTGATGGGCATCCACAAGAGTTTGAATTTTTGTTTTGAGGACCAATTTTTGCAGAACAATGGTCCGCTTCCTGATTTCCAGCCCCAGGTACTTCCAGGGTGGCATCCTATGAATTTTTGACTCTTGCAGCTCAAACCCTGCAGCAATCAGCCCATTGACCATCAGGTCAAGCACGTGGGTCAGCAAGTCCTCAGTGGGGGTGCACACAAGGACATCATCCATGGAGTGATGGATGATGGCCTTAGACGCAGCTGCGTGAACAGGGGAGAGCAGGGAAGCCACATACTTCTGGCAGATCTCAGGGCTATTTTTCATGCCCTATGGAAGGACCTTCCAGTGATAGTGTCTCCTTGGAGCTTCTTGGTTAATGGTGGTGATTGAGAATGTAAAACACAAAGCATCGTCTGGATGGAGGGGAATTTGGAAGAAGCAATCTTTCAGATCAATGATGGCCAGATTCCAGTTTTGGGGGAGCATCTCTGGGGAAGGCATCTCTGGTTGGAGAGACCCCATATCTTCTATGACTTTGTAATTTTTCGGAGGTTGTGGAGAAGCCGCCACCTGGTCTTGTCAGCCTTTTGAATTACAAACACTGGGGAGTTCCACGGTGAGGTGGTCTCCTCGATGCAGCCTGTCTTCGACAATTCTTCCACGAGCTCGTTCAGCGCTTTTTTGTTTTGAAAGCGGCCACTGTTCTACCTAGACTGGTTCATCAGTGCACCAATTCAGTTTCTGAATAGGGTGCTGATCATTGACCGCCGCCCAAAAAATCCTGTGAGGGGTTGGGTATGTCAGTTGTGATCCCCCACTGGGCTATCAAGTCTCTCCCAAGAAGGGGTTCCTCATAATCCAAAACAAAAGGGCGGATGCTTGCCAATTGCCCTTTTGGCCCCTGAATTTGGATGATGCTCTGGGGTTGTTTTGCCAATTGCATCCTCTCAATTCCAGATACATGCCCTGTTAGGTTTTGCAAAGCCCAATGTGACGGCCCATTCTGCAAGGGGATTATGGTCACATCCGCTCCCGAGTCCAAGAGACCCTTAATGTTACCCACCCTTACCTCACATTCCTCCCTAGGCCTGCTTTTCCCAATCTTCTTGACTGTATTAACAGTTGGCACCTCCCTCAGGCATGTCGTCTCGACATGGGGATAGCTTGTGCTATAACCTGTCCCTGTGGCAGAAATGTGGGTGGGTGAGTGCAGCGCAGCCAGAGGGAGAAGTGGAAATGAGGGCTGGAGTCAGAGGAAACGAGGCCTGGAACCACTTCCACCTCCCTGGGCGTCATTTTGCAGTCCCCCACTACTAGATACTTGTCCTCAATCCAGTGCCAAGTGCCTTGGCAGGCGATGTCCACCCACACTTCTCTCCAATTGCCATCACCCAGGTGCAAAGCCTCGGTTAGAAAAAGCCTGAATGGCTCATACCAATTTTCAGTGGAGCAATATGGCACAGTCGAGCTTCAGTCGGTTGAGGTTGCAGTCAGTGAGTGTGTCCAGTCTGGAATGGTCACATCCAGGATAGGGCTTCCGGTGGATGCCCTTTCTGAATCAAGTGACGGATTGTGATGTCGCATTGCAACCTGTCTTTTTTTGTGAAAGGAACTAACAATTAGTTAGTGTCAGAGTTAGCTTTCTTTTTGGTTTTTGTTTTCCCTCTGTTTACCCCCCTCCCATGGGCCACCCAGTTTTTATCTTCACACTGGGTGGACCTGCGCTTGCCCTCTAGTTTTTTTGCTGCTTGTGGGCTTTGCCCAATTCTTTCTTCTCCCCACTCTGCCCTGATCTCCTTCTAAATTCCTCCCGCTTTTTTCTTTCTGGACAGTCCCTGTACCAGTGTCCTGTTTGGAAACAAAGCATACAGGCTTTGTTTTTATCCCAATTCCCGTATGTCAGTGTTCTCTTGAGGGATGTCGTTCTTGGTGGTCTCCTGGGTGGAGGTGTCTCAGCAGTGGCGGCTCGAACTGCAGGTCGAGGAGTCTGCGGGTGCTTCCTGTCTTGCTGCCCCGTCGAGTGACCTATCAACGGAACCTTTAACTCAACCACTCTCAACATCTCCTGTAGAGTAGGAGCGGGGTCCATGGGTAGTGTGAGGATGGCTGCTCAACAAGCCTCGTTGGTTTTGGCGTGACCCATCTCCTGTAGCAACTTCTTTTCATGCCTGCTCCTTCTTTACCTGAAGGTCAATTGCTCATATTAACTTTTCTACAAAGTCGATGAAAGGTTCCTTGGGATCCTGTTTTAATTTGTGTGTATGGGGCAGTGGCTCTCGAGGTCGCATGTCTAAGAATGCTTTTTCCGCCATGGCCTTAACAACCTCCAGGACAGGGGCTGGGATCTCTGAAGCCTGCGTGGGAGCCAACGCCCACAAGCCTTCCCCACACAGATGCTCCAGGGTAATCGGATCCCCCCTAGCGTCTGTGGCAGTTGCCGGATCTCTAACAAGGCTTGGAAGGGAGTTCCGCAACAGGGCTTTCCACTGTCCCTCCCAGAGCTTAAACTCTGTCCTATTTAAGAGACAGGTGAAAAGCTGCCTGAGGTCATATGGGATTGCTACCACTCTGGTGAGATTGGCTGTTAACACACCTCAAAAGTATGGGCTGTCCCTCCCATACCCTCTGTGGGCCTTACACAGATCCTTAACAATCGCTTGTGAGAATGGCTGCCAACTGATATTTGCATGACCACCCCTTGACCATCGGTAAGTCACCGGGGCAAGTGATGGGATCATGTCTGTCCCTCAGCTTTTGGTATCTGAGGCCTCCTCTTCCAATTCCGAATGACGGGAACCGAAAGGGGGACCGTGGGAACTGGAAGTTGGGGGTGGCTTTCGACATCTGGTGGGCGTGGTTTGAAGTGTGGTTTAGGAGGATGATGACACCTTGGAGGCTGGCTCCAGGGTGGAGCTACGTGCGTGATGAGAGAAAGGAGTTAGGGGCGGAGGAAGTGAGGGGAGTGACTCCTCGGAAGTGGGAGGAGTTTTGGACAGGAACAGATGGCAAAGGGAACTTTGGGATGAAGAAGGGACATTTGACCAAGATGATGACCAGCCCATGCGTCCGCCGCCATCTTGTGAACAATTTGTACAGGAGCCATCTTGGGAACAAGGGGTATGGGAACCGTCTTGAACACCCTCTGTGAAACTGAAACGAACACGGGGTCTTGAAAACCGCGGAGAATGGGGAAGGGAAAGGTCTTGGATAGCCTAGCCACGGCTATCCCAGGACTCCCGAGCAGTGTGGCCAAGACTGCTTAGGCAGGGGGACTTCGGCACCTAATGGAAGCCAGAGCTGACAGAGAATGTCCTCCCTGCCACTCCCCTGAGAATGTCTGCCTTGGAAGAGTGGGGTTGGGGACTAGGGCAAGGAGAAACTGGGGAAAGTTTGTTGGACCTTTTTTGCACTTTCTTAGCCTTTATTAGAGCAGATCAAACCCGCTGGGGCCAAATGAAGAATTTTTCAATTTTCTTGTCCCCCTAGTCAGCCAATTCCAGGAATTTCTCAATGACAGTATCCCAAAAAGGGACGCTGCCTACAATCTTGGAGGTTGTCTGTGGAAAGTGCAGAAAGAGCAACCTTATAAACATTTTGGGGTTACAGTAAACTGAACCAGATACAGAAATAAACGAGAACTCATGAAACTTTGCACCACCACAGTTGTCTATCTGCTTATGTAGGGCAGCTTTTAGCTTATATAGAAACTTGATAAAAGGTTCATCAGCTCCTTAACAAATGAGGTTTTAGTGAGACCAACATCTGTCACTTTACAAAAAGCCTGCGAAGTGACCTCCTTTGACTGCTGAAGGGCTTCTGCAGGCAGCTGAGCCTGTCTAGCAGTAGCCACATATTTGCCGTCTCCCACAAGTTCTTCAAAACTTACAGGTTGCCAGACATGCCCATGGGAGTTGCTGTAAATTGTCCAAGGTTTGAATAGTGCAGCACTCGCTGTATTCTGACATCCAGACTGTGAATTGCATGCCTGTCAGCGTAAGTTCCCCTGTTTAAGGTCTTCAGGTGCAGATCATGAGTTCACCAGAGTTTCCAAAAGGCTAATAGTAAAAAGGGTACTAATGCCCTTTGTCTAAGGCAGAGTGACACAGCTCTTTTATGACACTGTAAGGCAAGCCTTCCCATTTAGGTGGTTGATTGGGCTGGTAAATGACTAGAAAAGCATGCAATAAATTGGCTTCCCCCTCTGTGGCAGTTTGTTTTTTCACTGCTGCCCATTGATCGTCTAGACTGGAGAGGAGGGGAAGATCAGGCTCCCCCTCAGGATCAAATGGATCAGGGGACCAGGGGCCATCCAATGATTCTCCACCCAAAGTCCCAGCAAGCTTGCAATTGGAGCCTTGTGTTTTGCTCAGTGGGGGCTCAGAAGGGTTGTCAAGGTGGCACAAGAGTGCTTTCTCAGGTCTCTGAGTGCTGCATGTGTCTTGAATGCCTCAAATACTGTTTGCCATGGGCACAAAAGCTCTGTCAGTGCTGTTGCCCTGCATAGCTTGGTCCTACTAAGGTGCACCTAAAGCCTCCTATGTCTGTAGGTCAAAAACATTGGTATTAGTCAAAGTCGAATCACAGACTTCAGCCTATGACAAATCTTTTCAAACTGTAGGTTCAATTTTCCTGCATTTTTCTAAAAATCAGTTTCAACGTCTCTGCAATGTCATTTTGTTCCTGGGATATAGTACTCCCTGTCCTTCTCAGCTGCTTACCTTCCGTCCTGTGGAAAGGTCAATTGGCTTCATTTCACCATTCAGCATGGGCTTCATTTCAGCCCCTGTAAAGTTCAGCTGAGTGTCCCCACCAGTACAGCCACTGTAGCTGCCTATTTAAGTCCCTGTTTGGGTGCCATTTGTGACAACTGATTACATGAACTTAGGTCAGTGAAGATATTGAGAGGCTTATTGCAGAAAGCAAGCTGTTTTGATATGGTATTTCTTTCCTTATATCGTATTTTGTCACTAAGCAAGCTATCACACTTTGCAACATTAGCAACATACTTTAATGTCCTTGATATGGGGGTGATCACATGCTGGTCGCTTGGCCAGCAGGCTCCTCCCCATAGTGCATCTGCCACATTGCATTTCTTCTCCCCAAGGTCAGGTGGAGACAAACTTCTCTGTGCTGCCATGGCATTCTGCAGGCATGTCCCATGCCTGTAGCTCAATTTTATCTTCTTTGCCTCTACAATAGCCCTTCTCAGAGATGAAGAAGTGATATGACTATGAGCTACAAGTGGTTTCATTATTCTTCAGCCTTGAAGGGGTTGGTGCTGCATTTCCTGACTGCCTCAAGCTTACAATGTTTTTCAATGATGAGTGGATTGCTGTTTGCAGTTGCAGGGAAAAGAGGGAAAAAGGGGATCACTGGAACCAGAGTGATCTTTAGAAGGCCCAGTTGAAATGAAGGGGTGATCACAGCCAGGCCCTAGATTTTAAGGATAAAGATTATGGGGATTTGAGACAGCAAAGTGCAGAAGAAAAGTGCAAAAAAGGGAAAGGAAGAAGCAAGGTGCCAAATAAATGCAAATAAGAGGAGTAAAACCAAAAGCAAACAATTCTCAAACACCTCCATCCTGCATTTCCAGACTGACAGTATTTTTTAACCATTTTTTTAGTATTTTACAGCAAAAGCAGTGTGGGCGTAATTCTAGGCATGATGCCTGGTGGCAATCTTGGTATGATATGTAATAACTGTGTTACATGAGAAACAGGACAATGTAAAAAGTGCTGACTGAATTTTTTTTACGTCGCTTTGGGTACAAAGCAGGCTTTCAAATAAATGTAATTATCTATGTTTTGAAAACACAGGTAAAAAAGGACATTCAGTATTGAAATTAGTAAGTTTTCTGCTGTGTAAAAGTTAAAATACTTCCTTGTGGAAACAGTCTTTCTTCAGTTTACAGTAGCATTCAGGAGCTATCAGGTGAAAAAAAAAACTTGCTGGGGTCTTGGGACAACTACTTAACATTCAGCATCTTCAGTCTTATCAGCAGACATACACTTTGTTGGAAAAACCACTAGAACACCTTGATGACAGTGCATTTTCTTCTCCCAAACCAGGTTTTGTCTGTAACATTTCAGTGTACAGTAATCATAATTCCCACGGAGGGTATAAACAATTTCTAACTTGTGCAGCCAGTTGTGTCCTTGGAGCCATAGGACCATAAATAGCACACAATCATGACATAGTCAATTAGATGTGCTTTACCACATGTTTGGTTGTACTGTTGAAAATCAAGCTACCATATGGTCTTTATTTAATAGTTAGTATTAGGCTTGCAGAAGCAGGAACCACTGTATATAAGGTCCAAACTTTTATTGGTTTTAAGTCATAGTAACCCCTAGATTTTATATATAGATATATAGAAAGCTATACATATAAATATGGTTGTATTAAATATAATTATATTTAAACATTATTTCTTGTATTATATATTACTGCCTGCAAAATGTTGCAGCTGGGTGGTCTTCTGGTGCCGTGGCAGTCCCTGGCAGAAGCGTCCTTAGAAGGGCACCCTATGCTCCAGGCACACAGGCACTCTGGGGCAGGAGGAGAGTGATTTCAGCTCCTTCTGAGCAGCTGCCGAGGCAGCTGCACTCCAGGGGGAATCAGCAGGGAGAAACAGCATATGAGAAGGGTTCTTCTTTTCCTCAGGGTCCTCTTTATTCAAAGGCTCCCAGGGTCTTCAGAACCCTGAATGCCCAGGGAGAGTAGACTTTATACAGGGCTTGGAGGACGGGGGTAGAACTGGGACCAATGCGATTGGGGATTAGGTTAACAGACTAGGGAAAGAACCAACCAGGGGACAGCAATTTGCATGGGCTTGCAAAGCCTCATGGGGGTGATAATATCTGTCCTGCTAACCATTAGGGGAGTCTCTCAAGGAGACTTCACAGGGGATCACACTTGATGCTTTCAAGTGGCTCACAAGCTTCAGACTCTCCATGAGTGAGCTAGGTCATCTGTGGTAGCCTTAGGAGCTACCACATTGCTGCAAAGAATTTTCCTCCCCATCAGTGCAGCACCTATGGGTTTCAAATATGTTTTTGAATTCTGATTCCTGGTGTAGATGAGGAAAACAAACCAGTAGAACTTTCAATGAAATAGCTACTCAAACATGCAGGGAAAGAACTGACACAACCCCAAAATTCTAATTTTTTTTTTTTTTTTTTATTGGTAATCTGTTTTGAATGTCTCAGTTGAAAGTATGGCTTTAAGGGTACTTCTTAGTTGAAATACTCTTTTATTTTTAAGGCAGCATAATGTAAATTAACAGACTGGTGTAGAAATAAACAGAATAGATTATTGCCATTGCAGAGAATAAGAAGACCTTTTCTTTTCTTCCACTGTTTTGCAGTATCACCTCTTAAAAATAATTTTTCATCCCATTACAAGTGAACTTCTAGTGCTTTGGAAAATATAGCCTGAAATACCTGCACTAGGCTGTGACAACCTGCCATTTTAAATTCTTGAAGCTTGCTAATAAAATTTTGTTTCTGTTTGCTCTTCTGCAGCAATAATAGTGGGTTTTCAGCTTGAGGCATTAAACAAAAGGGAGAACATTAGTAAATGTCAACCATACCAAAGCACAACTCAGATTGAGCAGAGTAATTTTCACTTGCATGGTGACATGGACGAACCTCAGCTTTCTTTACTTCTCATTTAAGAATTATTCAAGAATCATTTAATTAATCATTTAATAATTTAATTAATAGTCATTTAAGTTAGAAAAGACCCTTAAAATCATTGAGTCCAACTTGATAAATTTGGAAATAAAGCTGTTTCTGTCCCATTACCAACCAGGGAATGTTTGTATGAGAGGCAGATGTGATAATCTCTACAATGCACAAACACCTCTTGAGTACTTGCTCACATACTCTGAAGAAGTGCTTATAGTTAGCTTATTTATGGCATACAATTTTATTTATTCAATGTCAAGTGTAAAACTGTAATTTCTCCTGTACAAATACCAGACCCTATGTGTGTGAATTCTATATATTAGTGTATTAGTTTGAGGTGACAGAAATAACCTTCATAACTTTCCAGAAAATTCCCTAATCTAATGACGTTTTCAATAAGAATGTCAAATTAGTGTTCCCAAAGTTGTATTTAGATCCCACAATATGTAAAAAGCCCCATTCACATAAATAAAGAACCTTATTTGAAGTTAGATCTGATTTGTCCAAGTAACATTTAGACAGGGTGCAATGTGTCCAAGACAAAGGGTTTTCTTGGACCCACAAGAAGATGCAGGGCTTCTCTTGCAAGTTTTAGTGTCTTATGAGAATATAAAGTTAAATTTGGCAGTTCATTGTGACCTGTTGATTGCGATTACACTTTCGTATTGAAGGAAACAGATTTGGTGGCAGAGGCATTCATGTGAAATTCTCAAGGTACAGCTCTGCTACAAACCCCCTCAGGTTGGTGTGTTGAGTAATTTAACATTAAAAAGAACTTAGACAAGAGAAAAATGAGGCAAACCAATGCCTAAACTGGCAGTTAAATTTTTTTTCAGTTTAAGATTTTTTTTAAAAACTAATCTATTTTACAGAAAACTAAAAGCAAAAACACCCTATTAGGCAACTTCATCCTCAGAGTAGAAAAATGAACATACTGAGAGCCTCTTAAAACTAAATGCAATGTAAATCCATCACACACCTCTTGTGTGAAACAAGCAGAAGAAGAGCATCACTCAATTGGGTCACAGACTCTGGAGTACCATGAGCTACCTGGCACTGAATGCTGCCCTGCCAGCTGCATTGGGAATCATCAGAGATCCCTCATGTGTTCAGCTCACAGTTTAAATATAACATCCTTAGAATTTAAAAGGGTGGAGGATTTAATCAACCCTCCTCAAGTATTTAATGTTTTCTTAATTACTGTTTCAAAAGATAATTGTGGTTTGGGATTACTTCCTTTGCATTTTGAATTCAACTTAAACGCTTAAGTGGATATTCTTCCAATTGAACACAACAGGCGTGTATTAGCAACTACATTTTCTGGCAGAGCTGGAAGTCTGAAAGACTAGAAATGCCTGCCAGTCTAGAAAAGCAAAAGTGGGAATTACTGCCATATTCCTTCCAACATAATTCAGTAGCCTGAAGTTCAGCTAGCTGCCACTGGTTATTTGCTATCATTGCTTTGCTTTATCTCAGAGCTTTGAAGCTTATGGAAATAGGACTGAAAAAAAAAAAAAAAAAAAAAAAAGTGGAGAGGATGCCTGGAACTCTGAGGCATTGCCAGATATGCCTGTGCTTATTAGCACAGCTCTCTGCTGCTGTTCACAGTGGTACCCGAGGGGAGAGAAATTGATAAGGCAATTATATTTACAACTATGCATTCCTGATAACAAAATCACTGTGCTCTTGGGGGCTACAGATCAGGTGCAGAGGCTTCAATGTGTGTCAGAACTCAACAGGTCAATATTAATTTATAACTCTGTTTACCCCTAGGGTTTTGTTTGCTTCACCCTATTTTTTTCAAATTATGTACTACACTCACATCACTCTGGATAACAGGCTGTCACCTTTGCTTTCTCCCACATAATAAAGCAGAAATGACTAATTATTTTTACACTACAGCATCTGAAAGATGCAGAAGGTAATGTGGTACCTTACAGATCCACAACCAGAAAAGTAAAACAGAATGAGAGCACTTGCATGGTACTTTTTTTGTGTATTCACTGTGCTGTCTCAGGAACTGCAGCCACTCCAGGTGCTGCACACCTGCACGTTAAAGTACACACAACAACCAAAATTGAAGAAAACCATTTAGAGGTAAGGGAGGCACTTTGGGTAGTTTCTCCAGGTGAAAGGAGTCAAGGCTCTTATGTAGAAAACACAAGTTCATACCCAATGCTGCAATAAAATCTAATGGAGGAAATAACATCAGCATGAACACTTATGTATTGATTTTGAGCTCCAGGTGCTGCACTGGCAGACAGATTTTAGGCTGAAACTGCTCTGCTCTGTGTTTGTAGTGCACAGTTCAGAGGCCTCTGGATGAAAGCAGGAGAATGGATTCCAAAATACACTCTAAAGCAGACATTCCTGTCTCATGGAGAAGTCTAGGTGAAAAAAAAAAAGGTATTAAGAGGAAGAATTCTTATTTTGAAAGACATTTCTTAGTGTTTTTACATCTACAGCAAAAGGATTCTTTTACAGATTTAGTCTTTGTTCTCTGCAAAAATCTATGAACAGAAAATTATCACTAATTTATAAATTTGTACATTAATAATTTATTAGCTATTAATGTATATTTTTTATTGTCTGAATGTAATAACCACTGTTACAGTGAATCAGATATATCTGTAGATAAAATTATACTGTTAAGCAGCTATTTACATTCATTTATTTCTGAGGTGTTGTCATCTACTGAGTAAAATTCTTGAGGAGTCATTTTTCAAATTGGGACAAGAATTTCCAAGCAACCAGAGTTCAAGGACTTTCATTCTCCTCCTTCAGAAAGTGGGGGGCGGGGGGTGTCGGTGGGGAGAGGAAAGGGGTATTTTAGTGTACAAAAATAAAAAGTGCTTTTGCCAGAAATGTTTCTGTGCTTTACTTGACCTGAGTTTCTGATGAAAGATCCATCTCTTATTCCATTCTTATTAGCTTTCCTAAAACAAAATGTCCAGACTTGAATGTGAGCTACTCCCCTGTCCTGGTTTAAGGTAAATTTGGGAGGAAACCTCTGAAGGGGGTTCCTCTGGGAAGCAAACCCAAACAGCCCCTCCCCCCAGCCAGTCCAGGAAAAATTTCCTCAGAGAAAAAGTGGAAAAAAACTATTAAACTATTTATTTAACAAACAGAATACCTACAAGCACCAAGAATGGATACTATGAAAATATAAAATGAACAGTGAAGCAATAAAACCTCTCGCCGCTCCGAAGAGAGATGGCAAACTGAGACAGTCCTTGCCGTGGGTGCAGCTCAGCTCACTCAGTCTGTTGTCAGTCCCAGTCTC
>VZUI01057803.1:0-21670 GCA_013401135.1 Cettia cetti | reverse complement strand
AGAAAAGAAAAGAAAAGAAAAGAAAAGAAAAGAAAAGAAAAGAAAAGAAAAGAAAAGAAAAGAAAAGAGAAAAGAAAAAAAGAAAGCAGGCATGGAAAGAAATAAGGAATAGAAGGAAGAAAAGAAAGCATCCTGTTGCATGCAAAAAACAGACCCAGCAGTGGCAAGAGCTGGGCAGAGTGGAGCCTTTCCTGATAATATCAGTTTACTTTTTAATTAGATGCTGAGCTTTTAAAGACAATGGAGTAGACATGATAAAGAGCAGGCTATTAAGTTTCCCAATTACAGAGCACAAAGAATCCAATAATTTATGTGCTGATAATCTCCTGGTAATCCTCCGGGTGCTGCCGGAGCGTAAGCGTCCTGATTACTCCTCTGCTCTTACATGGATTTGTTCTCCTACCATAGCTGAATTTCCCCGTTATGTTTGGCACAGCTCATTTAAAACAACCACAGTTACCTCACAGCCAAACCGCTGGCCTAAGTTTAGCTAAGATGAATAGGCAGCCGTTCATCTGCGACAGAGCCTTTGGTGTAAGTGTGGCCAATTAGTCACACGTTTGGTGTTCTAATTAGGCAACGCTGGGCCTTTCAGAAAATGTGCTGTTGATTTAGGTACTTCCTCAAACAATGCTAAATTGTGTTATGTGAAATTCAATTAGTTCTTTTCTAAATGTTTCCACATCTGTTATTCTTTAAGCATAAAGTGATGAGGAGAGAAGGAGAAGTGAAAAGCCAGAGTCTCCACTGGTGAAATATGTTAGGCCTCTGGGACCAGCCCTTTTTCCAGCTTTTGACCCTGAACAGTGATATACAGGAAGGAACAAAGTTGGAGAGCTATCATGGTGAAGCCCTTTAAAATAAATCATTATGGAAGAAATACTGCAACTGTAAGGGAACATAATCTCTTATGATAGCCATAAACTAAGCTTTGTTTGGAAACGGATGGCATGGGGAAAGCACCATTAAGCAAATGATTATAAATTCTTTTTTAAGAACTCCATTTTTTTTACGATAATAGTGATATGTTTAAATCCCAAGATTAACCAAAAATAAGTACAGAGCCAGTTTACTGTTTTGTGGAATGGTTTTGAGTAGTCTTACTTTTGTTTCAGATTTTTCCTCTGAGGACTAAAAAAGGTGGCAAGAGCTCCTGTAGGAGGTTTTCAGGGGGAAGGAATGGGGTGCATTTATTATTTCTGTTGTGGCATTTTGCAATTTTTCTCCACGTTTCGAAGAACAAAGCACCACAATCCTTTTGATCCCTTGAACAAAGCGCCAGGCTTTCAGTGGAGCTTTTTGGCGCTCCTCGTGACCCATGAGGTTTACATTTGCTAAGGTCTTCTCCCAAAATGTGGCTACCTCTGGCCCTGGTTGTGGCCACGCTGTGTGTCTGACCTGCAGCGCACAGATGTCGGGGTATCAGCGAAGGCAGAGCAAAGATTTCTCCAACGTCGTGACTCAGCCAAAAACCACAGCTGTCTAAAGGTGAAGTTGTACATGCATTTGATCCTTGTTGCTGTTATCACCTTTTCACTGACCAACATTTCAAGCCTTATCTGTGGCTGGCAGGCCATGCTTCAGGTTTGTCAGAGCCCGGATATAGCCCGTGTGGTTTTCTGATGATATATCTTGATAAGATTTGTGGAATGCGAGAGATGAAGTTGTCAGCACTGCTTTGTCGCACCTCTGTACATGTCAGAAAATGAAAATATTTTCAGAAGCGATGGCATTATTTTGACTGGTGACACGAACTTCTAAGACAACACATGTCCTTAAAAAGTTTAAAAAAAGAATGCAGAATATTTATACTAAAAGACAAAAAAAATGGTATGTCCTGGAAAGGCATCAAGTTTGAAGAGAGAACCAGATGAGAAAGAGGAGGATTGTAAAATCAAGCTTTTCTGGAGTTAAGCTGATAAATTACTTTTTCCAGCTGTAATTACTGCTATTGCATAGACATGTCATCCTTGTAAATCAGGACCTTGAAGTCTTCCTTTTCACAAAAAAATTTTAAAATAAAGTAGAGCCAAACAAATGCCCAGAACCCTCTTTTCAGCTGCCATGTTTGCCTTCAGGTTCAATGATCACATTATCTATAAGACAGCTTGATCATAAAGCTTCCTAAACAGAACTTTTTTTTTTTTTTTTTTGGCAGACGATGATGAAATTAAGGAAGTACAAAGCTTAGCAGAATTTTAGAAAGCTCCAGCTCCATGTCACTTCACATGCCTCTCTGTAGGACTTGCTGAGGTGCTCAGCTCGAGTAAGAGCACGCTGCCAGTTTAGCGATGGCACTAATCTATACCAGCCATAATCTGAGCGCTATGATCTTACAAATAATACAATATTCACGCATTATTCCTTAAAAACAAACAGCAGCAGGAGGCCAGCTGTGAACTCATTCTGCATTCAAAAACTTTTGAAAGCTTTTTGTTTAAGAGATGAAGGAGAATTGGAGGCAAATAAGTATGCTTAATAGTTGTTGGAATAATTCAGGTATTTTTATTGAAAAATCCTGCTGCATCAAAGCCAAACTATTAGTAGCAATGCATATGTTTTTGGAAAAAATATCTGGCCTCTTCCAGAAAAATAATAAAAAAGAGTTATCCAAGTCAAACCTTGAGACTGTTGATACAAAAAAAAAAAAAAAAAAAAAAAAAAAAAAAAAAAAAAAAAAAAAAAAAAAGAGGGGGAAGGATTTGGCAGAATCCTTTTCCTTTAGAATAGAAGAATTTATTTTCTCTTTTCAAACTGCAGAAGTTGTCAGAAAACACGATAGTTCTCCTAAGATATGAATAAAAGTGTTCTGAAATTCAGGCTAAAGGTATTGAGAAAGAATAATATTGGTCAAAATCTGACAGAAAGCATCAAAATAAAAACCTTTCAAAAAAGGAAAACAGTTTTGAATATGTCTAGAAGTTACAAATTTTGGACAGAGAAATGTTCTATCTACCTCCCATGAGGTCTTTGAATTTTGTTTCTAAACCAGATCAAGTGCATTAAAAGCATCTCAATCTATCTTTTTCTGGAAATATGATGCAACCAAAATTAACAAACTGAATAATTCCCTAACCAATATGGCTTTTTAAAGTCCACCCCCAAAAAAGATTAAATTTAAACAACTCTCTAAAAGACCAAGCAACCTAGGTTTGAGAGAGAACTTCTGTTATCTAAAACAAATGAGGTTGTTTGTAACAACTATGGCTTAGTTGCATGAAGTTTTGCTCCTAATTCCTGTACTCAACAAGCATCTTTGAGGTTCCACACGGCACACCAACCCCTAACATCTAAAAGCTACCCTGTGCAAGGCCTCTACATCGTTTATTTGGTGATAGTCATAGCAGAGACAGATGCCTCTCCATCTGTATGAAGAGTGAGGGGAGCTGCTAAAACGACTTGCTGCCAGTGACCACAGGTCTTGCCTACAGATGTGTTTGTGTTTAAATGAGTCACAAATAAAATTATAACCCCCGCTATCATCCACAGGCAAGAGTTCAAACATCCTGCACCAATACCTTCATTCTGGCTCAATTTAAGAAACTACATCCTGTATTATCATTCAATACTCTTAACTCTTTTCTAGAGCAGGAAAGTAGATGCTTTCAGGAGTGTATTTAGATGCAACAAGCATGTACAAGGAAATATCTGAGAGGAAAATAAATTATTAACTAAGCAAGACTGGGCAAAACCAGCAAATTATCTGGGAGTGCACCGAAGGAGAAACTCCATCTGTAGTAATCTGCTGTGGGAAAGCACAGAGAGGCAGAGCTATTTCTGAGCTCCCTCTCATTCAGTGTTGACTGAGCATCTGGCTTGCCCACAGAAAATGCCCTCATATTAAACCCCGCATCTAGGATCAGAAGCACATCAATCTTCATCTCCTCAGCTGATAGCTGCATTCCTAATCCAGGCAGGTTGAGCCCAAGCCCTCCCAGTGAGAGGGAGTACTTAGGTTTCCTGAAACTGGCTTTTAATGGGGGATAGATTGACCAGATGAGATTCTGGTTTTCATCTCTTATGTTAATAGAGGCCTCCATGTCCAAAAAATTTGGTTTTGGCTTTGGGCTGTTTTTATCACAGTTTGCAGTTGTATTTTAAAGCGTACTCTTGCCTACTGTGTATTTTTCAGTCAGAGGAAAGGAGCACCTTCCTTCTCTTACCCCTAGAGTTGGCATGCAGTGGACGCAAGTCAGCTTCACTCCTCAGAGCCGCAGACTTCAGGCTGTAAGGCTGGGCAGGTATGCTCCTCCCTTAAATCTTTTTAACAAGAAACACTAACACAGCAACCCACTGCTGCCTCAGGCCTTTCCAGTTCTTGGAGGGCACTTTCGATGCTTAAGCTCCCCGCTCTTCCTTTTGTCCCACTTTGTCCATACATGTTCCTTTTTCTTCTTCTCTTATTCCTGAGGTGTGTCTGCTCTCCTCAGACTCCTGACTCTTAACAGCATAATCAGAACCACTATTCACCCTACTGTGGGAGGCTAAAGCACTTTTTCTCTTACTTAATTTCCTTGTCTCCTCTCAGGGCCCTGTCCTGCATCTCTAGATTCAGTCTACACTCTGCAGCAGCAGGTATGGCAGATGAGGTCTGAGGAGCTACTGTCACTAGAGATGTGGTTCTTCCTTGGTTGCTGTGCCATGGACATCTCAAGAGGGATGGGCACAACACCAACCCAAGGCCATCTCTGCCCCAGCACCCTGGAAAAGGGCAGATGGGGATCTGCTCTCCAGGTACCTTGTTCATCTCTAATTGTACTGTTTTAAAACAGGTGGGGTTTTTTTCACATGTTTTTTCTGACAGCCCTGTGACTGTTCTCTCACATATGGGTTGTATTGTTCTCTCACATATGGGTTGTGCCTTTTATGAAGAATAGCTGCTATCATTTCTTCCTCTTTTTTTCTCTTTTTTTTTTTTTTTTTTTTTTTTTTTTTTTTTTTTAAGTTGCAGCTATATGAAAAAACTAAAGGCTATCCTAGCAATGAAAGGCATGGAAGGATTCTTTGAAACAGGCATTTATGTCATCCTGCTCTGTTAAATAAATGAATATGTAGTCTGAACCTACAGACTGACAAATCCTTTCCTGCAAGCCTTCTACCAACAAAAATCTAACAAAATTAGGGAGTTCCACTCACATTATGCAGTTTTGTAAGAGTTTTGCCAGGTGCTGTCAGCAGCAATAAACCTGGCATCCTTTTAAAGAGAAATAAGCTTATTCACCCAACATTTCTAGGCTCACTAAATAGCTGTTCTTAGATTTTCTTTTTCTAAATACCTTCACCACTAAATACCTTAGCAGATTATAGCCTCTACTCTTGCTTGGTATAGGACAAAAAACTCTCTAAGAACCTCTCCATACCCTTCTGCCACTCAGGAACTTGCTTTCCCTATGCTCTGCCTAAAAACTGTGTCACCAGGTTAGCCTGGAGCTGAGTCCAAGCTAATAGGAACAACCTCTACCCAGGTTTGTGAGCCTGAGAATATTTTTCTATTCACTGAGTCTACTCCTTGGCTGGGTTTGAGACAGCCCATAGCTGGCTGCATCACACTGAAGGCAGGGCACATTTGTCCCTGATCTGCCACAGACCATGCAGATCAGCCTCCTGCCTGTGAGTGGAACAGCAAAGATTTTACTCGAGGTAAAAGGGAACTCAATGTAGGCTTCAGAAAACAGACCAAGAAGTTTATCTACAGCCTATTAATCAGATACTACAGCACCATATAGGCTGCTGATGTTCACATTATAAAAAAGGATATTGAAAAACTGGAGAAGGTGCAGAAGAGAGCCATAAAAATGATTCAGAGACTGAAGAAAGTGCCCCACACTGAAGCACTCAAAGAATTCAATCTGTTTAAGTTATCAAGAAGAAGACTGAGAAGCCACTTGATTACACTGGGTAATACCTTCACCAGGAGAAACGGGTGGTTTACTTACATTCCACTTACTAAAGAACCAAAGAAAGGCATGGCCAGAACAAATTGCTGGAAGCTTGAAAGACAGGCAAATGAAAACTAAAAAAGAAACTGCTTCTTCACAATTATTGTTCAGAAAATACTTACGAGGATTGGGGAGAATCTAGTTTTTGTATTTTTAAATAAGGACTGACTGTTCTAGAAATTGTATCAATTACTGGTCTTGGAAAACTAACCCAAATGAAAAAAACATGCTTCACCATCAATGCCTTTTCTTTACATAGTAAGATCCACTGTGGCTACTCTCAGTGGCTGGTGAAGGCCAAACCCCTGATGTGAGCTCTGACAGACATAATCCTCATGCCTAGGGAATACTTCCTAAGTTGGCCTGAAACTAACCCTGGCATACTAATTTTGCCTGTGTTTAGTGGATAATTAGGAGAAAGTTATCTGGCAGATGTATATTTTTGGAACATGACATTTATTGAAAATTAGTGGGAGCATAAGGGACATTATGGACACCTAGAATATCCGAAGACCCCTGAACTATTCTGCTGTAACAGATAGCCCTGTGATTAGATAGAGACACCGCTTCCATCCCAAAGGCAAGTTCCCCATAGAAATTAACATTCATAGAATGAAGGGAAGATGGGAAAGAGAAACATGAATCTTATAGCCAGCCTTTTGAGAAGAAAGTGAGAATAGTACTCAGGATGGATTGTGGCCTATGGGAACACAGAGGAAAACTTGAGTCAAGCAGGAAATTCCTAAGGTTTGGTTTTAGGAAAACCATGAGAAAGGCAGCAAGGCATGTCAAAGTGAAACACCATGGCTGGAAGAGATTGTGTTCATTTTGGGACACTAGGAAGTTTTGCTGGGTGAACAGGATCCCTTGTGGAGGAACAACTGAAGCCAAACATTGCTTTGGCCATCCTTACTTTAATTCTTTCCTTTAAAATAATGTTATTTTCCTGTTCCTTTCACTATTGGCCTGACATACTGTTTGTACTGGTGTAAGACAATCCTCTGAAAAACACAAAAAGATTCTGGGTAGGGATGCGTGCAGATGCAGTCTCTGTGTTTCCATGTTGCCTTTGTGATATTGCAGCTGAATTTTTTCTGGGGAGGATCTGTGCAGCTGGGGTGTGGGCAGGTGTCTGAGATGACAACATTCAACACACTTTCTTTCCCCTATTTGCCAACAGATGGTGGCAGAGAGAGCCCCTTTCCTGCCCAAAACCTTCAGGTCAGAACAATTGTATTTCCTTTTAATTACCTGTACATGAAAGTCTACTGTATTCTGCAGCTTTTGTCCTTTCTGAGATATTTTGCAACAGAAGCACTGAGGAGCTCTGGGAAAGCATTGTGTGCAGCTACAGCACAACAATGTGACTTGGGGTAAAGATCTGATTTCCACATTGTGCAGGAGTTATGTTCAGTGAAAATTATATAAATGTAGTATACCAGCTCATATGTCATTTCCACAGAACGTTACAACCATTCTTTTATGTAATAGTGAGCTAATAAAGTCAACCCAAAACTCACTATATCACATTCTACATGATGTCACCTCATTCATTCTTTTTCCTTTTTAATTTCAATCTCATCTCTATTTCTACATTTACCTTCTGAAGTATTTCTAGCATTGCATATTCCCAACACCCTTCTTATTTTACTGTGTGATCAAAACAATGCAGAGTAAGAGGGCCTGAAAATCTGGACTGGAAATATCATGAGAACAGGCTCTGTCAAGAGCTTTCCAGTATTTCCTGCTTCTGGTTGAGCTGGAAATACTCAAAGGGTGAAATCCTGGCCCAGCTGAAGTCAGTGGGAATTTTGCCATTAACTTCAATGGGGCTAGAATTTCACTCTTGGTATTTACTCCATGTATCCAGTCTCAACTAGATCTGGTGTGGTGTGAAAAGGAAAACTTTTCTTCTTTCTTTTCCTTCCTCTTGCAAGATTTACTGCTTAAAAAATCCTGCATATTCAGGTTAGATGTAAAAGTTGAGCAGTGCCAAAAACGTTCCCATTTTACCCACATGAAGCATTTCTTCCCTGTAAGCAGTTGCACAGCAGAAACTGTAGTATTACAAATATAAAATGATATAAAAATTCAGAAATGAAAGCTGCCTGCATAAAATAATTTAAAATATCTATTACCTTTCTTTTGTTAAACCCTATAATGTAGATAGCTGCCCCTATTTCAGGACCTTGATGCCAAAACTTTTTGCTGCCAGCAGTACAAGGGTTCTTGGTCGGGCAAAATGGATTTTTGCTTTCAGACAGGTTTCTCCTGGCAAAGGCCTTCATTCTCAGTGAAGGAGGATTTGCCTTGCCTTAAAGTTGATACATTGTGATCTCTGCTTAGACCATGCAAAATCTTAAACCTGATTTTGGGGAGCGGTTGGGCTTTGCGCTGTTTTACTTGTGTTTGCTACTGCCTTCCAGGAAATGCTTTGTAATTCCTTGCCCACCAGAGACAATCTGTTACAGCAAGTCTTTTCCCTTCAAAATATGAAGTCAGTTCTCTTTCTGTTAAAACATCCAGCTCAGCAGTATGTTCAAGTTTTACATTAAAGAAACATTTTAATTGTAGGCTAATTATGACAGTGTCCAAAAGCAAACTAACCAGTCTGATATTTGGCATTGTACTGATGAGAATTCAATGGCAAAGGACATTTCTGGAAATCTCCATATATTTTTGTATAGCCCCAGAAGACCTGGTGAATGTCCATCCGAGATAAATGTGTGTTTGAGCTGAAACTATCCCCAGTTCTTTCCTAGAAGCAAGAAGTTTTCTTCTAGAGAAACAATAGTAGAAGCTCTCAATTAATCCACAGCTATTCACTTTGTCTTCACTGACAATTAACAGGCCTCCTAACGCACTGCCGCCTCACTTTGGCAGTCAGAGAAGCCCCGCCAAGAGGACTCAGGCTGACACACTCATTCTTCAGCCTGTATTTCCTGGTGCAAATAGTTTCTAGCTCCTTTCCAACAGCCAAATGCAAAGAAAAAAAAAAAAAAAAAAAAAAGAAATAAAAAGGGCTTTGTTCTCCATGAAAAAAGCCGCGGCTGCGGTCTGGAGCCCTGTGCACTAAGGCAGGCCATGAGGAAGGGAGGGAAATGCAGTCCGCTGCGTCCTGCCAGGCAGGCTCATAGCAGCCCCATGGCTGCCAGCCCTGCCGGGATGCCCCGACCGAGACCTCCGACCACCCACCTCCTCCATCCCCACTGGCCCACAGTGAAAACCTTCTCCAGGCTGTGGAGAAGCCAAATCCTCTTCTCTTCAAGACAAACCAGGAGGAAGTCTGCAACAAGGGAAAGAGAGGGAGAGCAGATCTAAAGCGCAGATCTGGTCTCCCTCACACTCTACCATGTGAGTAGGCCAACACGCTCCGTGATCAAACCCTCTGAGGCCTGGCAGCAACCTTTCATGGTCACTCTATCTAAAATACAGTTATAGAGTTGAGATGGCTTTTCTGGCTGCAGGAAAGTAAATGGCTTTAATCATCTCTTCTGACCCGGATTAACAAAAGAACAATGCTGGGGATATGCAAACCAGTGCCACAATCCCTTTTGGACCTGTTGCCTTCTTACACTGTTTCTTAGGCAAAGTACCCTCAACAGGCCAGTGCCAGCCTTGGACCAAAGCCATCCCTAGTTGCCTCCTGTATAATCACTTAGTGCTTGCTTTGATGAATTCAGCTGTAAATATTTTCTCACATTTGCTCCTTTCAACTTATACTGGAGCCAACAGCCCTTGTCATCTGACCCTCCCGCTGTCCTCCAAGGGATCTTCTTGTTGACCCTGTTTGGTGTGTGGCAGCATCAGGTTAGCTTTCTACGTCTGCTAACTGGTATAAATCAAATTTTACCCAGCTGACTGCAACAGGGCCTTTGTTACCCCCTATGGTTTAAAATACAGGTTTCTGCACAACAACTAGCTGGTTATTGACACACGTAATTTTTTAATTGGCCTTCAAGAAACATCTCACACATGTGCCGAAACAAGCAGTTTTCCATGTGGCAACACCAGGAAGGATTTCCCCCCACCTCTCCCCTTCAACAGTTCAACTCCTAAGCTCCTGATTCCCTCTCCACACAGCTTCCACTGGATAACCCCCTTGGAATATTCCCACTGATGGGCGTATGGAGCTCCCACCACTGCTGATGTGCCTTGTCTGAAAGCCCAAGCCTGCATGTTGACCTTTCAGCTGATGAAGAATTTCTCTTCTAGACCAGACTTACAGTGTCTTGGGGGATTTCTACTTAGTACTGCGGCCTGAGGCATAATTTTTCGTCCAGCAGGATTGTCTGAGCTCAGTAAACCTGCTTTGCACCACCAGCACGAGGGACTCTTATCCAGGAGGCACCAGGTCCAGGATCTCTTCTGCTGCTGACACCAAGATCCTGTTTTAAAGGTTGATATATTTGCCTTAACTGGTAGTGGTACAAGATGCTGCATGAATCCTAGCAGCCTGCAGTATTTAAGAGGACAGGGGATATGATCTGCCAGCCCCTTCTGTCTTTAATTTCTAGGAAGCCATTATAGCGCCTTCCAAAAAGGCTCGCGTCTGCCTGCCAGCACCACATTAACATGACTACTGCTTTGAAACACAATAGCTGCAGCAGCTCAGGATCTGTAATGCAACCCCTGCTGC
This sequence comes from Cettia cetti, assembly GCA_013401135.1. Classification (NCBI taxonomy): domain Eukaryota; kingdom Metazoa; phylum Chordata; class Aves; order Passeriformes; family Sylviidae; genus Cettia; species Cettia cetti. Next base: position 11,092 of record VZUI01057803.1, on the reverse strand, counting down.
ACTGCGCCGCTCTGCGCACACCTATGTGCCATTAATGGATCATCACATGGGAAGTGTTTTCATTATTCCTTGCTTTTCCAGCCCTGGCGTTTCTTGGCAAATGTGTAGCCCAGGCCGCAGCAGCTGTCTATCTTGCTCTCCTGCCTTTAGATTAAAAATATTTTTTTGTTGTTGTTGTTTTGAAGTGCCTATTGCAGTGACAGGACAGAGAAGGATGGCTAAACCCAAGTCTCAATATCTTTATTTCAAGACTACACTAATAGCCTCTAAGAATTTTTCTCTGCTGCACTTCAGATAAGAGTGGTGAGCCTATAAATTCATTAGCGAGTAATGGAGCAGCCTCACTTTATCTATGTCTTTTCACAGGACTAGAGTTTCATTCTGTGCCAGGAGTCATACATCACACTCAACATGTACGTCTCCAGAGCCAACCAAGAGAAAGTGCAGAAAAACTACTGTTAACAAGGGAGTAATTACATTCAGCATAAATTAATTATTGGTCACTCAGGACTGGTGGGAAAGGGCCACACAGACTGTATCTGACTGAGTTCCCACCTCTGAGAGAAAAAATATTTAAATATGAATCATAAGACAATACGAGGTGGGTCTTTTCTGGTCTGCTGGTCTTTAACTGCACATACTTGCTAATATGACATGTAGCTTATTTGCTTTAACACTATAGGTACATTGTATTTTTTTAGGGCAAACATGAGTGATAGTCATTTGGGACAAGGGTCATTTCATAGCAGACAGCATCAGACCCGACTGAGGGAAGCCAGGAGGGACTTTAAAATGTAATTCAGCCAAAAGAACAGGACACGGATCAGCAGGCGAGTGATGGAAGGTGTTCATGAGGAATTTAGATTATCACACACTGCAAATAAACCCTGAGAGGCTGTAGCAGCCAAGGGCTAGGAAAACCTGCCTGGCAAGTAGAGAGGAGCCCTCCTGCGGGGAAAAGAAGGTGCACAATGCACCCAGGTCTCTTTGCCAAAGTGTTAGTGCCAGCTCAGGAAATTCTATTTGTGCTTCAACCCCCTGAAAATGCTGACTTGGAGTTGAGGAGGAGTGTGTAAAATTTTGTTAGGTTAGTCTCCAATAACCAGCCAAGAGATTAAAACAGCTCATTACACATAAAGAATTAAAAATTGTTCCACATCCTGACAAAAATCAGGAAATTCAAAGCTAAAAAAAATCCTCATATATGGAAATTCTTGCTGTCATGGGAAATAAGAAACATATCAAGATGCAAATGACAGATGTACTGTCAACTGGGAACTTCAGCTTGTAATTTCCTGGATTTTTCTTTAATTTTTTTCTATTGTTTCTCTTAAAACAATGTATAGTTACATCAGAATTCATTCCCCCTCTTGTTTACCTTATTCACAAATATTTATACATATAAATAAAAAGTTGCACAGAAACAAAATGCAAATTAGACTTTTTTTTTTTTTTTCAGAATGTTTTTCAAGCTGTTCATTAGAGAATTGGGCAGGAAAGTTTTCCGATTTGTGGAGGCCTAGGTTTATTGAATCCTAAAGACTGCAACTAGCTCTTTTGTCCCATAAAAAAGAAGCTAACATCTGTCTTCCAAACCTGGTGCTTGGAAATTCACCTGTAACATGAAAAATACAGTTTCCAGGCTAAACTTCATCCAATTCAGGCTGAAGTGCCCTGCAAAGCAAGTTATTTTGCCATGTGCTCTCTTGCTTTGCTCAAAATTTTCATGTCAGACTTCAGAAACCTTTCTTTTAATGAAAATACTGAGGCCAATGATCTGGCATTTTAAAACAACAGTGTTTTGTTGGAAAATGCCCAACCAATGCTAACTGCCCACATCACACTGGAGAAGACAGTAGAAAGATTTGTGTCTGTGAAGCTGGTCCATGGACCCCTGTGAGTTACAGCTGGTAGAGAATTTCCAAAAGCATTGTTGTGACCTCTGGGGCTTGTTTCAGTTTAAAGATATACCTGGGAAAATAATGTAGTTTATTCAACGACTACACTGTACTGCACTGTCTACTTTTTTATCTCTGCACTTCTGACACTGTCTCTAAATCCTTTCACTGTCAATGCAAAAATCCAAAGTGGGATTTTGCAGTCCAGTTGGAAATAAAACCCGGCAGAAGAGAAATCTTGCCAAAGCCCAGTGGGCAAGAGATGAGCACCTTGCTTGTGGCTGGAGATGGTCCTGTGCCCTGGAGATGTGGCAGCAGAGTGAACTCAGTAGGTGGGAGCTTCCTTGGGGCACTGCCCTCTGCCTCTAGACCTGCAGGGAGGTGAGGTCCATGCCCTGTGGTCACAGCTGAAACCGAGGGGTTCTGCCTCAAAGGCAGCAGTGTCTGCTGGGGTGGGAGGATGACAAAAGCCAGTGGACAGTAACAGCTTGAGCAATCTGATTTAAATACATGGCACGCACGCCTCCTCAAAGTTCAGATGTCTAATTCCTATTAAAATTTATTTCTCTGATAGGAGCCATCGTTCTTTCCAGAAGAAATCCAGCACGATGACTGGGCAGCAGCCCCTCCAGGAAAGTAAGTGAGGCAGCCTGAACCTCAGCTGTCTTGCTGACAAAGAAGTGTGGCGGTGTCATAAAGCTATTACACAACACCAACCACAGCAGAGTCACTCACACCTTTTTGTAAGGCAAAGCCTCACCTTTTGCTGCCCAGAAGAGGCCTTCTTATTGTGAAAGGAAGCTGCTTTAGCATAAAGCTAGATTTAAAAGAAGTTTGAAAAAGAGGATCCTGCAGCTCGAATAAAGTGAGCCTGCTGGCTTCCCCCAATGACTGGCAGTAGAGCAGATTATTCTGGAAGAAAGACATTCTCACAACCTCATGGCTTCAATTTCTTGAGCCAAAAAGCAGAGAGAAATCCCACAGTTATTAAAGCAAATAAATCAAGGCTTGAGAGATCTTGTGCATGGAATTGGAGAGCGCTTGCATTTTTCTGCCCTCAGAGCTTTAAGGAAGGTTTTTTTTCTCCTTTACCTCATCCACCTTGGGTATCTTAAAAGCAGAAAGGCACCCCTGGGACCTGGAGGGTTCTATGAGATGTAATTACGGAACTTTACTTTTAAAGGTTTAAAAGTGCATCTTTATGGGCTCATGCAGTCCCAGCAACAGTAACAGCGGTTTATGTGTTTGATTGACATAAAACATGCCTCGGCATTAAACATTTGCTTGACATCCAGGAACACGGGACCCCGTTCGTGGTCTCTGCCTTGCTTTTTCATACCCAGCCAATGACCACCCCACAGCTGTCCTGCACCCCTGGTGCTGGTGTAGATGCCATATAGACCCCTCAAAAGGCAGACACTCCCAAAAAAGTGGAAACCGACTGTTCTCACATCCTCTGCTATTGCCATCCCAGATCAAGAGAAAATGTAAACATCCAATGAAGCCACAGTAGTTTAGAGGCCATCTTTGTGAGTGATGCTGTAATTCTGTTTTAGCAAATGAGATCTTTCTGCACCTTCTTCTCTAATGTCTGTCCCTGTGAGCTGCAAATTAATCACAGCAAATATCAGCATCTATTGTTTTTAGCAGACCCTAAGTCTGTGACAATTTAGGAAAAAATCTGTCTGTATTTGTAACAAACCACAAACTCCTCTTTAAACCTGAGCACAAGTTTTGATTAGCCTGTATTGTGATTTCTGTCTTAGACAAAATGGAAGCAAATTTTATGGCATATAAAAAGCTAGTATCTAACTTACTATGAGGTTATGTCCATCAGAAATACAAACCTAGACAACTTACCTCATCCAACCAGGTCACAAAAAACAAACCAAACAACCAGCTGAAAGACCCCACTTCAAATTCTTATTATCAGAATTTCTAAACTAAAAGATGGTAGAGGGAAAAAAAGTGCAGAACAAAAATTACCAGTGGAAATCATAAACATACTGCAAAAAATAAATCAGATTAGGGGGGGAAAAAAAGTCAGTCTGTCTGCAGATAATTCACAAGTGAAAAAAGTTCATTACAAATGACTTGCCCTGCTGCAAAATTTTAATAGCACATGTATACAGTACATCATAAAACTTCTACACTTGACATTTTTTAAGAGAATGCCATTACTGACTAGAACTTCAGTTGGCAGCTGAAAACTTGCCAGAAAGCAGAGTGAGTCTGTATCAGATGGGGAAATTTGGAAATTTCAGGAGGCATGGAGGATATACTCCTCTTCCCCACAGCAAAAGAGTTTTAGCAAAAAAAAACCTGCTCAAAAAGTTCACAAAAAAAAAATGTAGTGTCTACATTGGACTTTTTTTATTTTTAAGAAACTTAAACCCATGACTCAGGAGCACACATAAGTACAAGTCCTAGTATTTGAAAAAGGGAAAAATGTGTCAACTTTTAAAAAATATAATTTAGCATAGTTTTTAGCATTCTCTCAACACCTTTCCTCAGAAAGATTCAGCTTTTTATTTTGTAAGTGAAGGGGGCGTACTGGTAAATTTCAGACAAAAGTGCCCAAATTGAAAGAAAATATTCACAAATCAAAGCAGGGAATTGTCATGGAAATGCGGTCATTATATCAGCAAACTGTCTTACGCTTCAGCTAAGCACAAGTCTAAGAAAAAGAAGGAAGGGAAATAGTCTGGTTTTGTACTGCTTTGATTTCCCTTATTTCTTTCCTCCTCCATTTGTTTTCATGGTGGATTTGGGGGCAGGGGAGGTTTGGGGCCTTTTTTTATGGTAACATCCAAACATATGAGTCTATGGAGCAGCCCAAAGCAATGTCTTGTAGAAAGATTTATCAGCAATCTTTTCCCGTGTTTCTTTACATATAGCATAGAAGGGTAGTTGTGTTATACACCCCAAAGTTTCTCTGTTCATCCTTCTGCCTTATTTTACTTTCCAGGTAGCTAGTTTAATAATTACTTACTCCACAACTATTTTTGCTCTCTTCTCCCTATGCCAATATGATGGCCTCTGGGAAAACGTTTTGTCTCTGGACTTTGTTGTCCTTTTCCTTGTGCTTTTCCTGCTGTAGCAGGCTGGCTAGAAGGGATGAAAGCTGTCTGGGCAATATCTTTAAGCAGCTGAGAACCCTCTATCACAACTGGGCTCCATTTACCACAGCCATGTGCACAGATTACAGCTGTGGTTTTTTGGAGGGGATTGTGGCACAGTTTTATAGGCTGCTCAAGATGCTTGTTCGTGTGCAAGTGCATCTATCTATACAGGAATGTGTATATATATATATACACACATATGCATCCCTAGAAAATACTTGTGTGCTTTTCTATTTACTTTTACATCCTGGAATTAAGCTTACTTTAAAAGGAAAAAAAAGGCACATAAATTCATAACTGCATTACACTATTTTTTCCCCCTTTTCTATTTTTTTCTCAAATTAATCTTCTATTATCCTGTTCCTTTTGACTCCCCCAGCTTCAGGATGTTTTTTCTTCTTCTCTTTCCACTTTCTTCTTACCTTATATTATCTACCTTCCCCTGTTTATTTATACACCTGTTGATTTTCTATTATTCAAGGGATCTTATGGTCATGCCCAGAAAAAAGACACAAATAATTGTTTTCAAAATCTAATTTTTTTTTTAGCTTTTTAAAATGTACCAAGCATTTTGGCATATATAATTTTTACAAATGTGCATGAAAGCTTCATTTAAATTCCAGTATAGGTGAAGATTTTTTTGGCAAACACTTATTGCAAAAAACCTCCAAAAACAACAACAAAACAAAACTAACAAGCAAACAAACAAACACACGCACAAAAACACTCCCAGACCAAACCAACCAACCAAGAAAACTCAAAAAAATCTCAACTGAACCAAAAACTCCCAAAACCCAAAAAACCCCAGTGAGTCTCAGTCTAGTAGAAAAACTAAGCATACAAACTGATGATATGGCATCTTGGCTGTACCAAGCCATATGCAGCAGCTCTTCAGGGAAAATTCAATGTGCCATTCCTAGGAACATGCATTAAGGTCTAAGTAAATCAGCTTCTTTCTCCATTGAAAAATCTGCCAAGAACTTGCAAACAGATGATCAGGCACATTCCTAATGTTCCAGATTACCTTTGATTTCAGCATACTTAAGGTTATATCACTCAGTGAATCCCTTAGAAACATCCACTCACCAGCAAAGCCAGTCTTGGTGCAGGCAGATTTGTTCTGATCCTCTTATCAGGGCAGAGGAAAGGTCCCAGAGCAGCAAACAGCACAGCATTGGCTTACTGCAGCACAAACACCCATAGCTCTTCTACCCTAGAAGTCTGAATGTCCCCAGGAGGCCAGTGACTGTAGGAAGAGTAGTGGAACTATTCAAAATAAGAATTTAGCTCCAAGGAGCTGATTCTGCAAACACTTTAGCACATGTACAGCTTTTCTTTACAAGAAACCTCAAAGAGAGCCAGCAAGTGTTGCTTCATGCAGGTCAAGTCAGTCATATGGCAAAGTGTTTACAGGATTTGGATCTAAATTTTGAAATCATTTCAGGACCCTAAAAAGCAGGCACTAGATAATTGCAAATTCCCTTTTTTTTTTCCCCAGCAGGAAACAAATGTATAGCACTGTTGTGCTGCATTTGAATCCACTGCCTGAACTCCTTGAGTAGAATGGATTCCCCTCCAGTGTTTGAGGTCAGGGGATGCCATGCAGCTCTCGGGTGCAGGACAGCCATGGGCTCACAAATGATGCAGCCACTGTCCCCCTCCCTGGCAGCCTGTGTTCATTCCCAGAAGTCCACAAAACAAACTCAAGCTGGATCAGATTTTTCTAAGGCAAGATGAGGAATGGAGAGCTTGGCTCATGAAGTGGGATGGTCAGAGACAGAGCTGTTTGGGCCACCAACGAGGACAAGGGCTGTGGGAGGTCAGAGCTGATGCCTGTTGATCAGCAAAGAGAAGGGGTAATGATCATGGGGATCACCAGGACAGTAATGCTGGGCTGGGCTGCCACACCAGCCAGATAAAATGGCACAGAGACAGCAGGAATGGGGCCAGCAGCAGCTTTATTTCATTTACAGTAATTGCGAAGGGTGTAATAAGGTTGCCTACATGCATATATCCCACACAAGGCAGCTCTCCCCAGATAATTGTAAAGGGGAAAGCAAACTTAATGGTAATTAGCTTTTCTCCATTTTGTTTTGCACAAAACCCAACAAGCATTTTGAAGATTTTGATATTTTGCCTGTTCAATGGCAGTAAGCTGGGAGAGTCAGGTGAGTTTCCAGGTGGCTCACCCCAGAAGGTGTACTTTTCTCTGCTTGCTTTAGGACACAGAAATTTTTAAAGCTCTCCTGAGACAATTTACTTTTGCCTTGACTTTATGTGCATGTCGTTTCATCATCTGAGGCCTCGTTTCATACATACGTTTATAATATGGGTTTCATTTCAATAAGCTGGGAAAGTAATAAATTTAAAGCTGACTAACAGTTGTTTTATGTGGCTGCCAACCTGCCAAGTAGCATTCTTAATTATTGCCAGGAAACTAAGTGTTTTGCAGCCATGTGTTTTACATTTGAGTGTAGTATGTCTTGTCAGCCCTCTCCACCGGACTGATGGATAGGCCAGTAACTTTTATATGCAGAGAGGCCTGCGATGGTGGGTGGTTTCTTTGTCATCAGGTAGGGATATCAACAACAGCATGATGGACGGGAATATCCCGAGTGGTCCCCCTCTCCCAAAAAAGTTGTTGCAACAAAGCTGGAAGGATGGGGTTAAACTTGAGCCCAGAAATGTAGTATTTTTTCTGTTCAAGACTGTAGGGCAACTACTTATTAAAGTTGTCAGAAAAAAAAAAAAAAAAAGTATAAACATATTATAAATTATATATGTTAGAATAAGATGAATGACTGTTTTGTTCCTTCTGTGCAGGACAGAGTAAAATGCTGCTACAAGCAGACTCCCCTTTTCTTTTCCCCAGACTAAATTCATTATTTTTGCACCAAAACAAGCAATGGTTGCATGGCTTGTTTTCTGCAGTCTGTGTTTAGGCTCCAAGATGTTGGCCCATGTTTTGGAAACCAGCCAGAAAAAGGAGGACAGAAAATGAATACTAAAAAAGGAAGCAGTGACCCAAACAGTCTTGTTGCATGTATTCTGCTCTCCAGAATGCTTTGAAGTCTTAAGAAAAACTTGACTAAGTTCAGTGCCTCCAGGCCCTCAATTTCAACAACCAACACTAGTTTTTGTTGATTGTCATCATTGACTCTAGAAGGATTATAAAGGTTATATTATTTTGTTGATAATGTAAGTCTTGAGCAATTTTTAAATAATGGGATAAACATAAACACACTGTTAGGAAGCAATTTTTTGTGTTCAGTTCATTTTTTTCTTTAATAGATCACATACGTGAGACAAATCCCAGTTAAAGAAAGGCTCATCTCATGAGTATCTTGGGCAATGCTGCAGCATATTGTTCCTCTTGCACACACGTACCTAATTTTAGAATGGTTCCCATTTTTCTCTGCTGTTGCAGAAAATCCTAACAGTGTTTACTGCTTTTCTTTTCTTCAAGTATTCTGTTGTTTTGTTAAGGAGGGATTAATTAGTGAATCATTATTCCCACTTTGGCATGTGAAAATCTGGAGTGTGCTTTTATCCATTTCCCAAGAGTGCACGTTGGCACTATAGCAGAGGATGTGGAAGAAGTGTTTTTCAAAGAAGCAGATGTAGCAGTTTTGGAAGCAGCTGAACTAGTGTGTTTGGCTGAGGGATTCCTACTAACAATTTTCCCTTTAGCCAGACAGTGCCTATGTTTTTCTCACAGGTGAGAACTGCCTTTTTGAAAAAAGTACTCTCTAAAGAAAATTATCATTAAAGGTCATGTGGAATTTCTATTCATTATTGCAAGTTCAGATTCATTCTCTGTTTCTTCTCAAATAAATCCAACAATTTCTTCTGGTTTCACAAATCACTTTGTATCTCAGGGCTACATTTTCCGAGGAGATTTCAAGTAGGGGCAGAAGCTGAACACAAATAAAATTCTCCTCCCACTAAAGTCAATAGCAAATGCCCACTGACTTCAGTCAGGTCAAATTTATTCATGGGAAGTGAAAGTTTACCTTGGCATTACTTAGAGAATCTGAGATACATATTTTTGAAGCCCATCAGCTCTCCAAGGGTGCAGTTAGTCTACTTGTCTCAGATTTGCTCAAGGTACTTTGCAGAGAGGCCCTATGCAGAAGTGCAGACACCAGAGGACACTGGAAGGCAATGAAGAGTGACCAGAGGCTGTGGTGATGAGGTTGCTGGTGGCCAGAGGCAGCCTCACACAGGACCCAATTAGCAAGGCATGAGCAAAGAGAAAATGGCCTCCTTTTGCTGATCAGCAAGGGGAAGTCTGAGTCTCATTTTGATTCTGTGCTGACCAAACTGCTGCTATTTATATCACTAACCAAATATGAGACTGTGTGAAAATGTCTCCTTAACCTTTCAAAACTGGCACATAGGTTTTATATCGTTATTTGCCCTCCACTTCAGGGTCACTTACAAGAAAGTTCTGGCTGTGACACTGCAGAGCAGGCCAACATAGGTGAGCTACTGCCAGGGTTGCTTTACTCCCTAAGCCAAACGAAAAGCAGGTACAAATGACATTAAACAAGAGGATGGCCTAGTTCTGATTCTGGAAACTGCAATGAGCCAACTCTGTGTTATTCAAAGTCATTTAAATATGCTCCAAATGACCAAGTCACTGGAAACACTGCTAGCATCCTGTTTTCTTCTCTCTTCTTTTTAGGGAGACTCATTCAATGAGATCATGGTGTATCAAGGCATCTCAAGGAAGAAGACTGAAGACAAGACACTGTGTTGCTGTCTGCTCTCTGAAAACAAACCAGGTGCCCCAGTAGTCACCACAGGGCACAGACTCTGCTTGAAGGGAGTAGAGGGATTGATTTCTTCCTTAAGCACCAGTTATCTTAGCATCTCAGAGTTACCCCAGATTATGACAAAGCAAGCAGAAAATCCATATCCACTTGTACAACAAAAGCAAATCTAAAATTACTCCCATGTGTGTGGTGCTGCTGCATGACATTAAGTGCAGCAGCCAAACCAGTAACAGTTAAATCCCGCAGATTCCCATAAAAATGCTCAGTACACAAATACACAGTAAATGAAATGACTGAATTAGAAGCAGAGATAAGTGAAGGACAACAATTTGCTGTTCTGCATTTAATATCATTGCCAAAGTGCTGAGGCACTTTCAGATTAAGGGTTTTTTTCACATTTTCCCCAGTAAGATTTTTGGCAACTGCTGGCTACCTTTTTCTGTCTTGCTGTGTCATTAACAGCCCAGGCTCTTTACTTCAGTGGTATGTCTCCTGGCTAAATTCCTAATTAAATGTAGGCATACAGTTATGTTTAAAGTTCATTTTTTAATACTTCTGGTCATGGAGAAATCCTTCTGGCCTCAGTGGTGTATAGGTGAAATTCAGTAGCAGTGCAATCTCCCAACAGTGTGATCATTGACCAAAGCTTTATAACTTTATAACAGTCTTGCCCACCTGAGTGCCCTGAGATCAGCTTTGCTGCTCTGTCCCACCATGACTTGTAGAAAAAGATGCAAGTGAATTTAATAAAATGCCTTGTTATACTTCAAGTTATTCCAGATTGAGCTGTCAAATATATCAGCAAAAGAGCTAATTGATCTATTATCACTTCTCTTGTATCCTGGGCAAAAAATTACAGGCCAATGTTTAAAACAAAGTTTCTGTTATTTTTGCCACTCCACCCCACCTTCCAAACTCTTCTTTCAGAATCTGCGCCTATGGATTTCTCTAAGATGAATAGATCTTAGAGTCATCCTCTTTTGATAGTGGAAAACCTGCACTGTCTCAGAGAGCCACTGCACTTCAGTGGGCTAGATCCACCATGGGGGACATAAAACACCATATAGTGAAAGCAAATGTAGATGTATCATACAAATACCTACAAGGAAGCAGGACACTCCTTTGAAGAAGTTACTTCTTTCACAATTATTGTGTGATTCAATTATGGGTATGAATCCTCACAAGTGAAAGTAAAGATTAATTTCAAAATTGCATCTCTGCTTGGTCCTTCCCTTCCCTTCCCTTCCCTTCCCTTCCCTTCCCTTCCCTTCCCTTCCCTTCCCTTCCCTTCCCT
>VZUI01057801.1:0-20991 GCA_013401135.1 Cettia cetti | reverse complement strand
TCCCTTCCCTTCCCTTCCCCTCTTGTCTCCTCTCGTCTCCTCTTCTCTCTTCTCGTGTATCTGCTTCAGAACTTTCTCCACAAGCTTAGTTGTAGGCAGGCCTTGAGAAACACCATCACATGTGTTTAGTAGATATGTTTAGCAATGCTCTTTTCCTTACCCAGTAAAGTGCAGTAATAGAGATCATATCTTATTATGATTTTTTTTTAAGTTTTACAAATTTTTAATAAGAAGTGGTCAAAAGTAAAAATCTATAGTAAACCAGATGTATTGAATAGGCCTCAATTTTAGCTGGTTGGTTAAAAACTTCTGCAATATGGAAGGCTGTCAGGAGATGGAGCAGTCTACCCATGGACTTGCAGCATTTCATCATCCTTGCTTGAGTTTTAAAACCCATCCTATTTAACAGCTGAGGCAGGAATTGGACTTCTCTTTCTTTCAGAAATGTGGCACTTGTCACAGTTTCTTTTGTGCCTAAGAGCATAAATACAGAAGGAAGAGAAGCAAGAAATCTTTATGGAGGTGAAGATAATAACTTGTAAATTAATTTTCAATTATAATCTGAGGAAAAGTTTGCAGCAACAACAGTCTTGAAGGGTGGGAGGCCTGGCAGGCAAAGCTGAAATTAGTAGGAGCAAAGGCCTCATGGTTTTCTGTGGACAACTCTCTAACTGTTTTACAATCCAGTTTATAAGGTCATGCTAAACATACTAAAAGCCATTTTGTCTTGGCAAGTTTCTTGCACAAAGTTCTTGTGTGGAGTAGAAAAATTGCCCTTGTATGAATAAAGGCAACATCATTCTAAAATTTAAGACTAAGAAGAAAATAATAAGCTTTTTTTTTTTTGCATTTGAATATGTTTCACAATATACCTGGGCATTAAATACAAAAGCATCTTAAATTTAATCACATACAGACTCCCTGTTCTTCAACAAACTCATTACACAAAAGAAATGTGTAATAACAGTAAGATGATCATAATTGAAGAATAAGTATCTTTCCTTATTTGATTATTTAAATTTTGTAAGTTATATTTGTATTTTTCTGTTACTGAATATTTGTCTCTTACATGAAGAACCTCTCAAAAACACATGCAAGCACATTGCCTCAAATGACCCCCCCCCCCATCAGGTTAATATGCACAATTTTTCCACTTGTATCAAGCAAAATTATTCCAACACTAGTCTGAAGGGTTTCATTAAGAACATTTGTTGGCAGGCTAAATTATTAGTACACTTTAAAATGGTGCTCTTTGCAGCATCGAGGATGTGACTATGTATTTATATTTTCACATTTATTTATTGATGGCTTTCCTAATGATGGATGAACTGCAATTCTTACTCATGTGAGTAGCAGTCTGAAACTTCTGCTGTAAAATAGCATAATTCATATGAGTAAATGCTGGCTTTTAGAGCCCTAAATTCTTTATTACGTTCCCAGTTTTGGCAAAGTTTATCCAGGAAAATAGTCATTACCCAGCGTAGGGAGTACTTTGAAAAGTGTGAACATTCAGAACTTTATCCTCAGTGGATCTTAATTAATCAGTGCAGATGAGATAACTCATGCTTCCATAAAATAAGGCCTCTGAGGTGTTGAACTATCTGTATTAATTGCTAGCAGCTGAAGGAATTTGGTGCTGTGCAGAATTAGCCTCTCATTTGGAAATGCTTATGTATCAGATGCATTGATACTACTAACTAGGACTAAAAATTGATAGCTTGCTGCCCAGGAGAGCTTTCCCTGTGGGGAAAATAATAAAAAAATCAACAATCAAAATTCAAACCAAGCCAAACCCAAACCAAACCAATAAACAACAAACAACAAACAACAAAGCAGCGCTCCCCCCCAGCAAACAAATCAAAACAAAACAACATCCTAAGATCCAAATCAGAATAGCCATAATTTTCTTCTCCCTCATTCCATAGCTTCAGGCTGCCAGCTCAACGGCTAATTGATTTACACCTTGCTAGCAGGGTCAAGACTGTGCTAAATGCTTCTCATGCACCGTTGCCTTCTGCCATCAGAGCAGCCCAAGACAGGAGGAGTTGTAGCTTCTGCCAAGTAGAAATATAGCCCTGGGTGCTCACCCTTCACAACCTCTCCCTGTGCTTTTTCCAGATGCAGCAACACCAGAAAGCAGAGGAGGCAAAATTAGAAAGTGGAATTCTAAACCAGATGATGATGGGTGAATAAAAGGCCAAGAACACTGAGCAAAAAAAAGCTCAGTGCAGAGCAAATAATGTCAATTAATGAATTAGTTTGGAAAGGTGTTATTTGTACTGTAAGATAATAAATGAAATTTGGAAAACGGCACCACAAAAGGATAAGTAATCCTTTATCTCCCCCAGTGCATTTTGAGATGGCAAGTGTTTTAAAAAAGAGGGTATTCTTTGCTTCCTATTCCCTCTTCTCTCAGAAAATCTGTTATCCTCAGGAAATACTCAACATACCAATCCTTTTTAACTTAAAAATCTAATCATTGAGATGTGACCTGGGAGGGAATTCTGCATCCCCACACTTCATTGTTACTTGGTTGCCAGATTCCTGATCATTTTATCATACTATATTATTATTTATACACTTATATTAAGTAGTTGATATATTTCATATTTCAAATATATTAAAATGTATTTCCTAATGGATCCCTTCCAGCCATATGTATTATATGAATCTGTAAACATACTGATATATTTTATTGCTTATTTATTAATATCAGCCGTCATTTAGAAAAGGCACGTTGCTGGTTGGTCCAGGGACACCTCTTTAGGAAGAATGTCTTTGCCAACAACTTATCTTAAAAATCAAAAAGAACTTGTGATAGACTTGGAGGAATAAGGTGACCCAAAGGAGTTTACAAAAGATAAGGATGCGTAATCTGTCTTTGAACTCAGCGGGACAGGTTTGGGCAGATACAGAAAAGAGGCAAGAATTGCACTCACAAACACCTTGGCTTTGATTACTGATACTTACATACGACTAACTAGAGATGCCCCACTGTAGTCACTTCCTAAAATGAGGAAAATGCCTAAATTCTCTGACAACCCAGCTCTTTGAATGTTAATATTTGCTGTAAAAGTCTGTATAACCAAGCCAAATACAACAGTATTCAGACTTGAGATCAGGAAAGAGTTTAAAATGAAGATGCAATTGCACTCATTTAGATAAGATGCCCTTTAGTCAGCCCAGCCTGAATGGAAGTTTATTATCTTTTCTCCACCACAATTCTGGCAGCTGGGACAAGAGACTGGCAGAGGAATCAGATCTACCAATGGAATGGTCTGGGTGTTCTATTTATCCAATATAAAACCCACAAAAGATATCTTTATATACAAATAAAAATCAAATAATTTGAAATAGTATACAGATTTTAGATGAATTAAAGGTATGTATAGATCACAGAATCATGTGATTGTACAATCTTTCAAATTGGAAGCGTCCCACAAGTATCATAGATGAGAAGGTCTATTTTCTGTTAGGGTTAAAAGAAAGATTAGACACATTTTTTTGGGGTGGGTCTGTGTAGTTTCCTATGTTTTTTCATGTACTTGTCTTGGTTCTGTGAGCTATATGAATCATTACTGACTAGGGAACAAAGACAAAGTATGTATTTCAAGCACTCAAACTGTTCAGGCAGGTGATCTATGTGCTCTCTGGGGTGTTTATAAATGTTTGTGCAGGTTACATGTGCATGCATGTGATTGTGTGAAGTCCTCATCCTCCATACCCTCTCTGCTATTATCTTTCCACAGTAAAGAGCAATTTCATTAGGATGGCACTCAGCATTTGTCAGTCTTGGGTATGTGGCAACCAGAACAGTAGAATATCCTTTTGATAGATACACAGACAAGACACACAGATGGAGGAATTACTTACGACAACTTTGGATTGAAGAAAAAGCTATGGCAGTACCTTTCAAATCTGTGCAACTTACTAATTAAACTACTTTTGTGCCTGATACATTTCCTCTGTGAGCCATAGTTCAACACTGTCCACATACACTTTTTCCAAAAGGATAGAGAAAACTCTCTGTTTTGAAGGAAAGATATCCAGGTATTATCAATAGCTATAATTTGAGCCATTTGCTACATTTAATCTTTCTCTTCTAATTGTGCTGCTGTCCTCATCCCCACAACAGCTATTGAGAAATAACTAATCAGTAGATTTTGCAAAATATTTATAAGCACAGATCTGTTCTGACAGAACTTCACTGATACCCTGATAAGCTGTGATCTCTCACAGAAGGCAATGAGGGTGAACAATAGTTTTAGCCTTTGTTTAGGTAACTTGGATCTTATCCAAAACAGACTGAAAGAACCTCCAAGATGCCAAACTACAAAAGCCAGAATAATACAGGTTCATATAATTCCTTTCATAAACTGCAGAAAGTCTGACTAAAAATATTTAAGCTTTGCTCCAAGAACACTTACTAAAAATCTGCTTTATTCTTTCATGTTTGTGGTTTAAAATGTTATTTTAATTTGCAGCCTCAGTACTGTCACAGTTAATTTATTAATTTGTCTCTGTCCTTTAGTTTAAACAGCTGTATTATCTTCACAATGTTGAATGAAAAAACACCCTAAAGACATTTTTAGACAGATTATCTCAACCTTTGATTTTTTAAAAAAATACAGTTGCTGTCACTTATTACACAAAAGGACTTTATTCTTGTGATCCTCTGAACAGACCTTCTGTGCCTTTGTCCCATTCTGAATCCTGCTTCCCTAGACATGGACAACTACTGTTATACATGGAGCCCTACCAATGATTCATATAAAGGCACTATTGTTTCACTCCTTCTGTGTGGATGTATCCTTCCTTGCCTTTTTTACAGACACATCACATCATCCAGATTTCCTGTGATGGATCAGCTTGCTCAAGTTTTCCTCCTCCTCTGTCATTCTCAATGATTAGCTCCCAAATTTTTAACAGAGATTCCTGGTATTAATCTCTAAGTGCATGACCCTATAATTTGCAGTCTTGAATTCCATCCCATCTGTAATACTTGGGTCCTCAAGGTCATTCAACTTTTGTTCTAATCTCTTCCTTATCCAGTTCAAATACTGCTTTCACATAAAGCACACTGTAACACAGCAGGCTGTCCTAAAGTTTGATTATACTTTGGTCGAAGTCCTATTTGTTTCCATGCTCTCATTTCCCATTTTCCATCCTGTCTTTGCCCTTATGCTCAGTATAATTTTTCTTACTGAGAAGGAAAACAAAATATTAATCTAGTCTGAGACTATATTTTGATTATCTTTAAAATGTATCTAGTCATCACAGCATGGCATAGTGATTCTTTATTCCTTGACCTCTTTTCCCACACAGATACAGGCCTAGGAAATCTGTTTTAACTATTTTTTTTTTTGCATATTTTCTTTAAAGACAGAGCTTAGATTAGCTTTCAAAAATCCTTAATTTATCTCAGTATTTCTTGGCTTTCTAGGCAGAGGTGTCTTCACTGACCTCTCTGCCATATGCGCCTTTCAGGCTTCTCTGTACTTCTTCAATCTTTTGCTTGCCTACAAGACTCTCCCAGTCTTCACAGACAAACACAAGATCTCTGGTGCTTCTCACCAGTTTCCTTTGCTTCTCAATCCACTCATGATGGTTATGTTTGGACAGAACCTTCCCGAGGCTTCTGAGAGTCCACTATGACTGTAAACACATTCTTTCCCTTATTCTTAAATTTAACAATTAAAAAAAAAATTAGATTTTTTTTGCCCTTTCATTGTGAAATAATTTATACACATTTAGGCCATTTCCATCTAAAATATTGATTAATGTAAGTGCTTGTCTTTTGAGAGCTTATTCTTTCATATAAAAATCATTTTTTATTTTCAGTTTTGAAGAAAAATTTTTAGGACATTATATTTGAGTGGCTTTAATTAGCAGCTCTGATGACTTAAAATCATCCCTTCCACTATCACTGACCCTGAATTTATTTTTCTGACATTAACATATCACTGAATTGCCAAATTATTTATATATCTTACTTTATGTAACAATGCTCATAGTAACCGATACAATCTGCATCATTCCCATTTTTGCTTAGTAAGGTCTAATTGAATTTTAGAAATTATGTGGTCAGGTCCAATTATATCGAGAGAAATATCAATTATGCAAACAATTGCGAGATTTAATATGACAAAAGAAAACCAAGGAAAGAATTCATAGATTATGCAGTTTGAATTCTTTCCTACAAGCTCATGACCCACACTGAAATCTCAGGGACTATCTTCCCCAAGGCAAGACAAGTCCTAAAATGCTATAGCTGTAAGAGATATATTAACTATCTCCATTCAGGCAGGATTTCTTCAGGAACTCTTGCAGATAATACATGGTACTCTGTGGAGGAAAAATTAGAAACATTGTCTGTAAAACTAGTGTCTTTTCTCAGGGAAAATAGTGAAAGTAACTCAGATGCTAAATTTATACCTATGGGTTTTGCTACACATTATCAGGCTACTCCAGAGAAGGAAGGACCTAATGATGACCTGACAAAGGGATATATGTATACCCTTACATATAGAACTAGAATGGCTGTTTCTCTTTATCTGTGTTATCTAATCAGTTATTGCCAGCAAGCATTTTGGCTGCTATGCAGCATCTGTGAAATTATCCATAAATTTCAAAAGTTCACAGTGGAAGTACATTATTATTGGTTTGCATTCATGTTGAGCGTCTGTTTAAAATGTTTGTTATCCATTTAATCAGGAAGCAAACCTCCCTCCTGATCTGTGAATTACTCATTGGTCAAATGCCAAATCACCATCAAGAGCCAACAGCAAATAATCTGCATGATTAGCTTTTAGCATTTCAGGGAGTGGGTTTTGATCTCAAACAGCGAGTGCCACATGGCTCATTGCCTTGTTGTATGATTCCTGGAGTGCTTTTCAGAAATTAGCATTACATTATATTTTTATGATACAATTACTTTCTCTTTTTTTTTTTTTTTTCTCCTACATCTTAGGTATCTAAACTTTATTGCATCCTATGCAGAACATATAGAACAGAGAGATAGATCTACTTCATTACTACCTCTCTGTAAATATCCAGCATGGGTGCTTCAGGAGAAACAAAAGAGCAAGAGACCTGTATATACTTCTCAACATAATTTCCCAGGTTTTGGCCATCTGTGTCTCATGGGTTTCCTCAGGCATGAGAGATGCATTTGTGTTTGATCTCTTCTATTATTTTTTTCCTCTGTGAATTTGTCAACCCTCTTTTTGAGCCCACAGAAATACTTATCTGTAGATGTTAATTTTTTTTATGGTGATGATGATTATCCAGGGTGGAGTGTGCTATTTCCTTCTGATTATAAAGAAAATACATATATACAAGTTCAGCTTGAGCGAACACTATACAGGTTGAGAAAAAAAAAAATTCAGAGAGAGGTATGTCTTTAGCAAAGCAAGAAAATATTAAAAAGTAACTAGTTTGTACTAAGCTTAAAAAGTCCTAGCTGTATCAGCAAGTAATGAAATTTGTTTAAGGAATAACTGTAAATCTTTTGCTCAATAGTTCTGCTAAAGGAACATTTAAAGTCCTTTCAAAACTGATGTAATTCTGTATTTGCATTTGCAGCTTTATTAAGAAATAAAGAAATGGAAATATTATTTTTATGCAATGCATTTTCCCCTTGCAAAATCCAGAAGTTTAACACTGTACTTTGTGTTTTCTCAGTTACAGATGCTGATGTACACAAGTAAAATGTAACCTCTGTATATGTATTATTACTTCACTACCCTCCATAGTCCCATCATACTTACACAACAACTCTTAAAAATCAGGTTAAATGCCTTGTATATTTACAAATTTGTATATTTTAAATAAACAAAACACAAAAATAATACAGGAAAATATTCTTAGCAAGAGATAATTTTTGTAACCACAAATTAAAGCAACAGAAGACTAGAAATACGGATCAAAACCGTATTAGTAGTTAGTAGGCTCTTTATCAAAGGCGTATTGCTCTATTCCTATGTCAGAAATCCTCTACATATGTATATGTATATACATACAAGAGAGAGAAAAAGGCAGTAAGAAACCTATTTGCTTACATGATTACAATACAACATCTTTTGGGCATGAGAAAAAGTTACACTGAAAAATTAATAGCTATGTTTAAAAATATGTCATATTACCTTCTTGAAAAGCACATGATGCTGCGATAATGGACAAAATAATGAAAAACACTGATTTTCTGTTTGCGTGGAAAACACCTGTCTGATTTTCTTCTCATATTTACCTTCTATGACATTCATTCTACATTAGCTACTCTATCTCCAATTCTTCTCTCGTCCACCATAGTACATCCCAGTGAGGAGCTGCCTGGATGAGTCAGTCACCTACCACTAATGCTGCCCCAGGATAAGATACAATGTGATGCCAAAGCATCTGTGACATTATACACAGCAGAGGGACTTGGAGGACCCTGTGTTCATGTAGTTGTAACTGACACACAACCCAGCGTGTTCAGTCTTATGCATAGGAACCTCTGGGAAAGTGAGAACACTACAGAATCAATAAGTGCAGCTGCTTCTCTGGGAAACTTTGTTCTTCTCAGATACAGCAATTAAATACAACATGTCTTCTCAATATTCAGTTTCCTACATCTGTTTTTGAGTGGGTGTCAATGGGGTTGTCCTCTGATGCTGTAGGCCATAAAATGTCATGTCGTCACAGTATTTGAGCTGTGGAGATATCACTGCTAACTCCAGTGGAGCCAGGGTGAAAACGTGCTCTCACATACTCAACAGCTCCAGCATATGAAAAGTCTGTATTTTTCAGCGTAGGCAGCTTTTTGTATATAGTTCCTTATTTTATGAATGCTAGTTTTGTGGTTGTGCCACTGTGGGGCTGTGGCTGCTGTGGTGATGCCTGTTTGTCCTCAGTGTCCTGTGTGTCTGTTTTACCACTTACACAAGCAGCCTGGTGTTGCGGTGGGGATAGCAGCCAAAGGCTGGTGTGTAACATCCAGTACACAGAAGGCAATTCTGTGTAACTGCTCCTTAAGGCATTAACCTATAATTAGTCCAGAGCCAGTAAGCTACAGAAGAAGAGAAGCTTGAAACAGAGTATTGAGTCAGATGGAAAGGGTAGTTCAAAGCTTCAATAACCTCTCTGAAAAAGTTCACCTTTCCCTTTGTGCAAGCACTGAAATAGTTTGTTTTCTAAATCATTTCCTTTTGTATACCCATTCACTTACTACTCAGCAACATTTCACTGGTGTGAGCTACTTTTATACTTTACTCCACAGACTATTTTGGTTTTGATTACAACTGTAAAGCTACTGATGGTACTTGAGCTCAGTGTGTGTTTGGAAGAAGTGTTTGCCTTCCACATAGACTTGTGTTGCAGCCTCTCTGAAAGCAAGAGATTCTTACTTGTAAATTACCTTGTGTGTTCTCTTTCAGACTGATGTCACCCAGCAAGCCATCGTGATCCTGGCAGCCATTGGAATCATAGCTTATCAGCAGCCGTGTGACAGATGATAGCAAGCTAAGATTTCCTATAACTTTAACTAGCACAGGTGACTGAAGCCAAGGTAATCTTTTTCTTGTACTCTTCTTCGTTATGGCACAATGAAGAACTTGAAAGCTATGTCTTTGCCAATACCAAAAAGAAGAAACTATGTTGCTTAAATTGCTCACTGCGTACAGAAGCTATCAGAAAACCAAAGAAGGTATACAAAATGAGGTGCTTTCACATTTTATTTGTTAAATATTTTCTGAAGGTTATTGTAGATATTAAAATCTAGTGTTATTTATAAGGGCAGGAGTGAAAATGCTAAGAATTAGTCCCCTGGCAAGGTAAAGAAGATGAGAAACCATGACAAAGAACAAAAAATGAGGGCCTTTTCTTCAAACTGTTACTCAATGAAGGCAAATTTACAAGAAATGTTATTTTCTCAGTACAAAATGTGGATTGAGGTTTACAGATAACCTCAGAAGTTTGGAAATACTACCAGAAAACTACTTAATGAGAACACAGCTAAAAGAAGAGATACAGTTAAAATGTCTTTGTCAATACTTTGTTAAATGAGATCTGGTGATTTGCAGAGACATTGAGAAGAGATTATTTGCATTGCCTAACTTCAGGGACCTAAACTAGGAGTCTGAGCTCCTGTACAGTCAATGTAGGCTGCTTTAGAGGGCTGGCTAAAATGAGGAGGTTAACTTTGATACTCAAATTCTTCTTCACAATGGGCATATAGGAAAACCATCATACTTGGCTACCTACCTCAAGTGTTCCTAGTAAGAAGCTGTAAATAATTTCTATCAGATGTTGTCACATTAATAGTCAGCACAATTGCTAATGAAGCAGAAGCCACATTCCAGGTATGACCATTTGACCTTGTGTTAGGAATATGTGTTCTGAAGTTGTCACTTCAATTCACATAATTAACAAATGGATTATTTGTGTTATTGCTGATAACTAGGTCTAAATAAGGTTATTGAAATAAATTGACTCTGCTCTGTAAGGAGAGTGAAAATGTTTGCCAATGAAAACATTAATAAGTAATGAAAGGACAGAATAAGATTTAATTAAAAAAGCATCTAAAAGAAGGCAGAAAGCCAGAATAAAAAGACAGATAAGTAGCACTAACTAATAAATACAAATGAGGTGTTGTATTCACCAGTCCAGGAAGGAAAAGAGACAGACAGAGACAAAAGTCTTTCACTTATTTTCAACTACAAAGAATTACCAAATTTAGTACAGCCCTGACATGGAATTAAATATTTTTTCTCATAGGTATGAAAAGATGATGATGCAAATCAGAGTTTTCCATTAAATCACTTTAAAATTGGAAAATTTTAAGTCCAGATTCTATTAATAGTTTTCTGATAAGTACAATTAATTCCCACAAAATAAAGTATCTGTCTGAAACTAGATCTGCAGAGATCTAGGAGAGTCTTTTAAGTAAGGAGGGTTATTTCACTAACAAAATATTATTACAGATTTTCTTCTAATGGGGGAAAAAATGAGGTCTATTAAAATAATTTTCCTCATCAGGAGATCTTGGCTTAAAAGTAATGTAATTTAATTGATTATGGGTTGATTTCTACTTCTTTTTCATCAGCTCATCAATATACCTGTACCACATCAACATTTCTTATAGTGGACTGAAATGCTTACCAAAAACATTTCTTTTTTATCAGCCATGTTTTCAGAGCTTGGTAAGGCATCTAGGTATTTTCTTCAAAGACAAATTGGATTTGAAATTATTTTAATTAAATGGCATACCTGGAACACAAAACAGGAGAAATATTATAGCAAACACATCAGTTTGTTGCTCTCTGTGTACAATCACTGAGGATACTTTCAGACAATGAAGAGAAAACATGCAAAAAACCCAAGGTAGTTCAGTTCCTTACAGATGAGTTAAATGCTTGCTATAGATCTTTACTCACTGATATTCCATAGTATGCTTAATAACCATAAATTAATCAATTAATCAATCAAGGACATTGAAGTTAGGATCCATATTCTCTTCTGTAGCAAAGTGACAGACTAAAGAGATGGGACTGTCATATTAAAGGGGAAGCTTTCCAAACATTATTTTTGTTTGTTTGGTCTGTGAGCACCTTGTGGCTGATCAGTCTGTGTCCCATTATGGGCACGCTCCGCTACTGGATCAGAGGGTGGTTTGACTAATATGTTCAGGGTCACAGGATAAGAGGCACCCCTCCATGGTCTCCACACTTAGTTGAGTATGTCACCCACTGCCAGCGACTGCCGTGAACGCTCGCCGTGTGTGCAATAACACACTTTATTTATAACACATGTTAACAGAAAAGTGTGACAGGTTAAGGTTTGAAAATTTGAAAAGGTTTGAAAAGGTGATGGTATCTGACTGCAAAAATGTATTCAACGTAGTTTAAAGACATGCTCTAATCACCAATAGAAGCTAGCTAGAGGTAATAATTTAGCAAGCGTAGAATATGGTTCTTACCCAATAGATATCCCAATGGGGGAGAAGACAGGTTCAGCCCATCAACTGATCCCAGCAGTTACAATGGAGTCTTCCCTAATTTCTCCCCATTCTTAACTTACTCTTATACTATATCTTTATGTTTAGTTGGATGTTGAGTGGCTCTAGTCATGCATACTTTTGTTAATGGAGGATGTAAAATTCTCTTGCTTCACTCTTAAAATTATAATCAATAAAATATAGAGCACATGCTCAATGACAGGTGGTTGTACCTTCAAGGCAGATAAATTGGGATGTGTGTTAGGCTAACAGTTTGATTATAATGAACTGAGTTCATCCAAGGAGAGCCATTTCACCCCAGTTGCTGGTTCAGCTCCCTACCCTCCCTACATGCTATGCAACATCTACTTCCACTCTGTTAACTATTTTGTAACAGTGATATTGAATTGATATTGTACTGCATTGCTACTTGAAAAGTAAGGATAAAAGCAGACATTAAAAAAATAAAAGAAAACACAGGCACATGTCATTTGATAATCAAACTTTTTCTGAAAATCTAATGTGTGTAACAGGACCCAGATGTCTTCTGTTGTTGCTATATTTGGTATTTATAGCAGGAGACATTTTCCTGGGTCTCATCCAATGGTGTAGCCTGACCTACCATGTCAGTGGAGTGGTGGAGTATAAGGAAAAGATGGAGAGAAGATGGAAAAATAAAGTCAAGGAAAGGGAAAACAATTGTTGAGGAATTGAAATAAGAGAGAAAAAGAAACAAATTCCTGCTCTGTTCCAAGAATGAAAAGAAAAAGCCAGCATAAGAAAGGCAAAAGGGAAGAGTTCAGGCTTGTAAATGAAAACTGTGGAATAAAAGAGACTGAGAAAAGTTGTTCTAGCAGGCAAGAACTGGCTGGAACAATATTGTGGTGAGCAAATAGCGGGAAATATTTTAAAAGGCCTAACTGGAGAAAAATACGGAATGTGAACAAAGATGGTTGTAAGTGCACAAAGTATAGTGTATAATATTAAATGCTGCACACACAAAACAACCAATACATTCCAGTAAAACTTAATGGATTCTTTATATTCACTAGATGGTATGTAACTGTTTATGAGTTATTTATACAACCCCTCTGGAAAGGCTTCAAAATATATCAGTCTTGGTAAGACATATTCTAGGTGCTATCAAGGATAGAGTTGTTGTCCACAAGATCTGAACTTGCAGCTGGCCTTCCTGAGGGTTCTCCAGGACAACTTGATACTTTCCACTTTCATGGAAGATGCAGTTGCAGGAGGCAGTGTGCAGTTTGCCTTGGCTTGTGCTACCAAACATCCCTTGAGATTAGGGAAAATGCTGAACCACTGGAGGTCCAAAACACAGTTTGAAGAACATCTGCAGTCCAAGAAAGAATCAAGGCTTCCCAAAGAGATTTGGGAGTAGCATCTCATGCAGAAGAAAAGGCTGGGTGCAGGCATGGAGGTACCTCTATGAACTGACAAATGCACTGTACTGAGAGCAGCAGCCTGGAAGGTTATGAAAGTTGAATCAGTAGTTGGTTGTGGGAAATGTGAAATACAATAGAAATATTTTCACTATGATTTTTTAAATAACTTTTCTACACCTGAAAATATATACATTATCATTAAAGCTACTTATTACAAGCTTTGTAATTAGGAGAGCTTTGGGCTTTAGTTTCCTTACAGAAATCCCTATAGGCATTACCAATTCCAAAATATCTTTCTGCACTAATGCTGTTTACTTTATGTGCCTTTGTACCTTAAACTGTCTTAAATGTTGTAAGAAACTGCTTTCTTAGCATTTTTAAAAGAAGCATGATATTTATTATACATCTGGAAATAATGCATTATATAGCTCCCTCAGAACATTTTTTCTAATGTGTATTTTGGAAACCTTAGAAACTTCAGTTATTTTTATCATGATTAGTTAAGTATATATGTTGAGTCTTGCTGACAGGTCATTTTTCAAAACCTTATCATATGTCAATGAGCGGGTGGTCCTGATGTCAAGAAGTGATTGTGAAGGGAAACCTGGCTGAGGTGAGAAAACATGTAGAGTTAAAATCTGCCCAGAGGCAAGTGGGTCACCACATTAATGATATGTGGCTTTTTATTATGATAGTATTATTTTGAGTATGTGATACACTATCATTCATACATAGTAATTCCATTGTAAATTCATGTGATATGATATATTTAGGAGAAAAAGGCCACAACACATTAAAAATGTCATCCACAAGTTTTCACCAAAACCTCAAGGATCAGTTTTCACAATCTTCCAAAAAAACTTTCAACTTCTAAGTAGTTTCTGAGAAGTATTTACTCCAAGCATAAGCACCTTTTAAGAAAACCTCCTTGATGTGCACCCTGACAATTTTGCACATAAGTGGCAGTATTTCACCATTTTAGTATTTTTCAAAGTGTTATGATGAGACTTAAAAAAAGCACAAACCCAAAACAAAGTGCAGTATGCCTCTTACAGAGTATACTACAAACCCCCAAGTATTAAAACATCATTTTCCTAGTGACAGACCAGAGACCAGAAATTTTCTGCTATTCTATTATGAGGCTGACAAGCAATAGCAAAGGACAAAAACACAGCAGTATTTTGATTTGCTAACTGCAAAGGACATACAGACTGTCAGCAATATGTGAGGGATAGATCCTTTTTTTCCTCCATTACTGAGTCAATATGATTTGCACAGAGCAAATGAAGAAATCAAACTCTCCCCTTTTTAGCCGTGCACTCACACTGGGAAGTCGCAGATCTGGTGATAACAGCAGCAGACAGGATATCTTTTCCAAGTAGCCCAAATGTCCTGCTCTGTGACATTACCAGGTACACATCTCCATAGCACAATCATACTGTGACAGCCACAGACATTTCAGTATCCTCTTTGATGTGTGCCAAAATGATGATGTGAGGAAGCCTTTCAAATCCCTGTATCCTCCAAGACCCCGACCATGAGTCCTACCGCAGTTTGAACATTTCAGACCTCCTCTCTCAAATAGTACAAACTAATTAAAATAAAGCCACATCAAATTTCTTTCCCAAAGGAAATGGACTTCAAGTAAATGTTGTTATGTTGCTTCCACTTGGCTGCACTGAATTTTATGGCATCCTTTGGAAGATCATTTGCAAAAGACCACACGGCTCAGAAAGTTTTTCCTCAGATTGATCAGGTACTGCTGCAAAGATGCCAAGATCCCAAAGCTATCCTCACCAGGAAAGACCTGTCCCTTTCCCCCTTTTTTCAAGGCAAGAAGGAACTGTGGTGTGTAAATATTGCAGTCCATACCCTCTGTAACTGTCTTGTTTGCACATATGAATACCGCTTCTTTAAGAAAAACAGACACTGGCACCAGTGTAAGAATGTATGTTAATATTTGCACACATACACATATCGGTCTGTTTAGAGCAAAAAGGCTGAAGAACAGGCACACACAACTGGCACAAAAGGGGAGCTGACCTTTCAATGTTTACCCTGGTGGTGTTTGCAGTGGCACCTACCTGGCTGACGTTGGCGACGCCGTTTTGGAGAGCGCCAATAGAATTTGCAAACCTGAAAGCTTCTTTGCAAAGCTTATACTATACTGCTTGCTTGAACTTCCTCTGCTGGGGCCTCACATTCTGTAAGCAACTAATTATGTTTTATAGCATAAACAGGTCAGTATATTGATGTGTATATCCTGCACTCCTTTAAAGCTACTATTCCTTCAAAGCAGCAACTCAAATCCTCACATACCCTCTTGTTGCTGTAGCTGTAGCAGTGTGGATTTGCTGTTGACTGCAGCAGCTGTGGATGCAGCATTTTCCCCAGTCCTTGGCTGTGGTGCTCTGTTTTAACAGTGGGTTTGAGGAAAGAGGAAGTTTGGATTAGGAGATGCAGAACATCAGAATATGGAAGACTGATGAAATGGGAGATTACTAGGAAAAAGCAGTTCTTTAATAAACATCCCATTTATATTTTTCAGGCATCTGTATACCCAGGCCCATACTGCTGCTGAATGTAGAATTTTTTTTAATGCACAGACTTGTTATGCAGGCAAAAAAGTGGTAAATAAATGACATATCTATTTAGAAGCGTGCACAGTAATTCTGAGTGGTGAGGTAGGAAGTTAAGGAATTGTAAAGACATTGCTCCTGAGTAGTCAGATTTCCCAATATGAGGCAGGTAAGTAAATGCAGTAACAAAGTTGAAGAGGCATAAAATAAAGGGCTGGGTCTTGATGTGAGAGAGTACAGAGTCCGGTTGCTTGTAGTTGGAAGGACACAGCAGACGTGGAGGGAGGGGGAAGTGTGGGACTGAGACAGAAGGAAGTAGAGAGGAGAACTGGCTGCTTTCCTTCAATTAACATTTGACACTGTTTAGTTTGAAGAAGAAATGATGAAAGAATGGTTCTTCCTGCACCACCTGCACTGGAGGCTCAGAGCTGAAAGCTGCTGCTGCTGCTGAGGGTGGCAGCCCATTCCACAACATGGTATCCTTGCAATGGTTTTAGTCATCCATGTTTATATCTGTATCTCCTTGATACAACCTAATGTGCCACATGGATCAATTCCCAAACCATCATTGCCTCAAAAAGACATTGCAGCAGAGACCTTTTCCTGATGCTGGAAAATAATTTACCCAGCATGAGGAATGAGTATTTAGAGGTGCTAACAGTCAAGGCTATGCACTGAATTGTAAATGACTGGCAAATAAGCTATTAATTAAAATAGAAATTGATTCCATCTTGTGGGATTTAAGGAGAAATAAGATTCTCACAAGGTCTCTTTTGAGTGCTCTTTTAGTACAGCTAAAGGCAGTATTTTAATTTTCAAATAATCCAACCCCATAATTAAAGTTACATTTTTGCCACAAATTTTAAAATATTAATGAAACTTGAATAAGTCTGGCTGAAGTGCTCCCGGGCAAAATATAGAAATATGCTAATAACTACCTTCTTCAAAGATCTACTTATGAAAGAGCCATATTCCTACTGACAAAGTTCATTGCTTTCATTGTCCTTCATAATTCTAATTAAAACTTCCTTTATGAATCAATTTTTAAACTATTCCTTCCTTTCATGAGCTTGTGGAAACTTCAGTTTAATTGCACTTATCTGGAATTTTGCAGGGAATACAATAAGAACAAAAATTAATAATATTAAAATCTTTGTTTAAAACTTGTTGGTTTTTGTCGTTTAGAATGAGTTGGTATTGAAAACTGAGGTAATATGTAAGGTGACATAAATTAATTCTTAATAAGCTGGCCATAACTACCCATACTGGTATAATTTATAAAGACCCTATTTTGCACAGCAGGGTATGAGTGCTTTATATAGAAGAAAAAAATGGATTACTAACAACCCATAATAGTAGAATCATCATGCTTATTCGTGCCAACATAAAATCAGAATTATTGATTTTGCCCACATTGAAAAGACATGCGGTTAAGACCAAGCAAGGCCTGAGACTTGTAAATAATACTGTTTTTTACTGCCTGATTTAATAATAAATATCTGTTCCTACGGAGAAGTGCTGGATGTAAGACATCTCTAGGAGAAGGTTGCTGCCAAACACACTTACCAGGGTGGCATGGACAGTGTGAGATGTTACAGATTCTAATGTAGATGATTCTGTATTGGCACCCGAACATGTTTCTCACACAAAGAGGCTCTGCTGGTGTCACTGTCAGTCTAGTTCGTTGTTCTTTTCCAGTTGTACAGAATGTGCCCTAAGAAAGTAAGCTCTTCTCCACTTCCTGCCCCCCTCACCATGGCACACAGATTTTAAGGACCAGGATGACGTGGGAAGAAAATGAATCCAAGATAGGGGCACAGACATGTCAGAGTCTCTCCCAGGGAAAAAAATGTGTTCTTTAGAGGTTACTCCTGACTAGTTAACACATCTGAAATCCTATGATTATGCAGCAGGAAACTGTGAGTAAAGAAGAGCAGCCGATGTAAAAGCAGTTCCACAGGTCCTTTTCCATATGTGTTTGGTTTAAAACCAAGCAAATGACACTGAGGGGCATTTTCTAGTGGTGGACCTGGAAGTGCAACGTTAACAGTTGGCTTGATGATCTTAATGGTCTTTTCCAACCAATGATTCTATAAGTATGTACATAGCAGGGACAAAACAGGCCCAAGCATTTTTGTCAGCAGGAAATATTTATGCCTTGCACCATTTCTAGGTCTGGGACATGACAGTGCTATTTCCTATACTCATCACCTCACCCATGCATCTGCTCCAGCTTACTTACAAGAGCTCTGAACCTGCAGGACTTGGAACACTGCTATTAATTCAAGGTACCTCACAGTGCTGGTCATTTCAGTGCTGTGTAATTGCTGCTTTTGCCAGAGACAGGCTGATAGTGCTGTTTCACAGGAAGTTACAGTTTGTGACCATCTGCCTTACCGCTACCGTGAAGGACAAAGCACACAAACAATAATAGGACATCAAGTCTGACACCAATGCATCTTCACCTTCCTTTCAGATAGCAAAATGCATAGTTCATATATAGGCTCACAGTAAATATCAACCTGGAATTTGCTGGCAATATAATATTAGGAATCCCAAAATGGTGGCTTCTGGACACCCCAGCATCTTCTTCCCTGTCAGTGGCACCCTCTAGTTTGTTCAGTGGCTGAAGTAGCTCAGCACAGATGCCTGTATCATTTTTCCCACACAGTAAAGATCAGCAGTCATTTCTCCTCCAATGTTCCCAACCATTTTCAACACAGAGTAGAGATGAGGCCCTGCAGACATCTTCAAGGGTAACACGTGTGAGGCTGACACTTGCAGACCCTGTGTGCCACAGCTGTGCACAGTTTGAGCTGTACAGGTCATGCTGGGAGTCTCCCCAAAGGGGCCACATCTCTCCTGGCAAATTGCTCTTGAAGAACTGTTCACTGGGTTGAGTGATAGCTCTCTTCACATTTCATATATAAGAAAAATAATGAAAATTGGTATTAGGTTTTATTCCAAACTCATCCTGACAGAACTCCTCTCTTGAAGTAGTTTTTGGGAAAATGCTCCAGTCCTGTCTCTGCAGCAACACTGTGCACAAGAGTAACATTTAATTCAGTTAATTTTATGGGAGAAATAGCTGGAGACAGTAACCTCCAACAAAGTTCTCAGCTGTATTCCAAATCAATCCGTGGCAAAGGGATTTAGAACAAAGTGTTTCTGTGCTTAAGGCATGAATTTATTGGAGCAGTCTGGATATATCAGCCTAGGCAGAAAAAAACAATGTGCTCATGATTCCCCTACTCCCCCAAAACAAAAAAAGCATATGGCTGTGAGCTTGAGAGTGAGCATAAACGTAATGAGACTCATGAATAAGAATGTATATGGTACCATAAACCTGTCCAAATTAGTACTTTATTTCAAATATATTAAATGCAAACATTGGTTTTCAGTGTGACTTCATTTCACCAGAAGTGCCCTCATCACTGGGTTACAGAAGTGTTACTACACATTCTTCTGGCTCAAAGGATACTTGATTATTTTGTGAAATAGAAGTGACAGAGATAATGTTGTTCTGACTCACTGTAATGTACAGGTTGGGGAAATTAATCATGGGCAATCAGGCTCAAATTCTTTTAGAGAGAGGTGGAAATGGAAACCTACTCCTTCCGATGCTGGCTGATTATCTCTTGTGATATTGTGTAAAGGAAAAGGCAGTATGCATTTGTTTTTGGGGTTTTTTTATGAACAGCCATATTGAAATAATGATTCTACATGCTAAAATCTAATGTCAGAGACTATTTCAAAAGAGTCCAATTGTTTATTTCAAGAGCTTTCTGTTTGGTAAACAAAATAGTTTTTGATCTTGATGCACTTAAGAGGCGAGTGGAGTAAATTAACCAGTTTTGTAATAAATTACAGCTCAGAAATCAGAACAATTTCCTGTATCTTCCTTTTTAAATGTATCTTCAGAGTAATTTAAATCATGACACTTTTCTTTTTAATGATATCCTCGTGCCTTCCATGCACCCCAGCTCCCCAGTGACCTGCAGCTCTGACATTTCTCCATTGGTTAAAATCTTTATTGGATTTCATACCAGTTGAAGAATGTTAATTGATGATAACTTTTTTTCATTGTTGATCTTAGACAAAATCAAACTAAAACAATAAACTGTTCTTAGTCTCAACTAGAAGCAGAGTAGAAGCTCCCCTTAGTAGAAATAATTGCTTCCACTCCCTGTAAATACACAAGAATGCCTTTTTCAAAGTAGTACAATGATATAAAATAATAGTTCTGTCCTCATTAAATTACTGTATTAAAATTTTAAAATGAAACTTTTTAAACTACTAAGAAAAAAATAAAAGCTTAATTCCATCTCCTCATAACAAGTATGAAAAACTTATGTTCAACTAATTGTTCTAGGAATCATTGCATAACTTTTTTTCATAGATTTAATCTATCTCTATACAGCAATTTATATTTGACTATTTACTTTTACATAATTTTACGATTACTTTTTCAGTTACTTTTGTGAAATAGCTGCTGAGGATCGTGCAGAAAAACATTTCTGCCAATCTTTATCTTAGCAATGGATAGCACTGGATACTAGATGTGGCTACTTCTCCTGAAGGCCAGGAACTATGATGTGCTACAAGCTAAATGCTGCTCTTTTAAAATATTTTTCTGAGAAACTGATGGAAAAATATGATCTTTGTGAACTCTGCTGGTATAATACCAAAAGCAATAGAAATCAAAGTTTTCTCTAGGATGCTACAATGTCTAAAGATGACCAACACTTGAACGAACATCATGTAGCACAAACTTTACTAGGGAATGTGCAGTTATACCAAAAAGGAAAAGGTATGGAAGGAAATGCATGGAGATGTTACATGGTAAGTGCAATATTTCCAGGCACTTGTACAACTACTGATAGATGTTATGGGATCTTAATGAATCTTTTAATTCTGGTAAATCTAGCCACAGGAAAGCTATTCCCCATTGTTTTATTGTGGTGGGTTTTTTTCTTTTTTTTTCTCTTTTTTTTTTTTTTTTTTTTTTTTGTATGTGTGTGTGTGCATTTTTATC
>VZUI01057799.1:0-15048 GCA_013401135.1 Cettia cetti | reverse complement strand
TCCCTCAGGAATTCTCCAGACCCTTCCCAGCTCCCTCAGGAATTCTGCAGCCCCTTCCCAGCTCCCTCAGGAATTCTCCAGCCCCTTCCCAGCCCCCTCAGGAATTCTCCAGCCCCTTCCCAGCTCCATTCCCTGGACACACTCCAGCCCCTCCAGCTCTCTCTTCCCATGGGGTCTCCACAGCTGGGCACAGCCCTGGAGGTCCCTGGCCATTCCAGCCCAGGGGACAATCAGGACAATCACATCCCTTCTCCTGCTCCCACACAATTCCTGATCCATCCCGGGTGTTTGGACCTTCCTGGCCACCTGGGCTCACAGTTCGTATGTGTCTCCATTCCCAGAGAATTTTGGAGGATCTGGGGGCGGCTGAGGGAGTGTGGAAAGCTGTCTGCAGCGTCGGGGGTGTCTCTGGAGGTCCCGAGGTCGCTGCAGAAGCTGAGAACAGAATTTTTTTTGCAGAAAACAGAAGTTTTTTTTCCCTTCCTCTCGTGCAGGGAACACGTGCAGCCCTCCCACCTCCTCCGTGCCTGGCTTCTCCTCCCGAGGAGGGTGAAAATGAGGGAAATTGTTCCCAGAGAAGCCCTGACGGGAGGCAGTGGGAGCAGCTTCCCGAGGATTCTGCACCTCCAATCATCCGGCTCCTCACTCTGCCGCTCCCTCATTGAAATTTTAAATGAGCTTTAGACATTCCAGCTCAGGTTTGCCGGTGGGATTGCAGGAAATGCCTGGAATGAGCATTCCCATTTCCCCTGGAGATTCCTGGGTGGGTTTAGGCCTGTGGCCAGCAGCTGCTCCTGTGGAAGGCTGGTGGAAGGGCAGCAGCCTTCCTCCATCCCAGCTCCTCTTTTCCCAGTTTGTTTCCCGGCTGATGTGAGCCATTCCCTGGAGAACACGGAATTCCCGCTTTATTCCTGATGCAGGTTCTGTGGGATGTCACCACCATCCCAAATCCCAGGCCTGAGCTGCAAATGCTGAATGAGAACCACAAATTTTCATATTTAACCTGCCCGGAACTCCCCAGCTGCTGCAGGAACCTCTGGGTGATGATCCCAGCCATGAATTCCCCCCATCCCTCCACCATTCCAGAACTTCTTAGACCAAGAGCCACTCCCTGCCTCGTTTTTAGAGCTGATTTATCTTTGAGGGCATCAAAAAGGCTCCAAATGAGCTCAAATTGTCATTTTCTGGCTTTGAGGCTGCTCCTGAGAGGGCTTTAAGGCAGGGAGAGAACAAAGAGCAGCCCAAACCCTCAGCCACAGCTGGCTGGTGTCGAGCAGAAGCGAAAATTGGGTCTGAACTGGGCTGCAGGAGCCCCTTGTGTGACAGCAGCGGCCTCAGTGAGAGCTGTTGGGGTGACAGACTGTGACAAAAAGGTCATCATAAAAATAGAGATGATTGTGCTGTTCTGCTGCTGGGGGAAAAAAGCCAAAAAAACCCAAGATGTTCCGGAGAAAGTCAAGGAAAATATCAGCTGGAAACGTCGGTTTGATGGTTTTCTCCGAGGCTTCCCAGAGCTGTTCAGGGAAGGGGAAGTTGGGTTGTGTCGCTCAGGAAGTTCAGCTCGTGGTCAGGAGCCTGGAGGGCGGGAAGGTGATGTGGATTTTGGGCTGGGATGACAGGAATGTTTCCCAGGGAGGGTTCTGGGATCTCGGCTCCTCAAAGCCCAGGGGGTGCAGAGCTTGTGGAGCCTTCATCCCTGGGGATGCTGGGCCCAGCTCTGGGATCAGCAGGGCAGGAGGGACCTGGAGCTCCTGGAGCTGGCCCAGAGGAGGGATGTGAGGATGAGGAAGGGCTGGGATGGGATTCAGCTCCCACCAACCCAAACCAGCCCCTGACCCTTGGATGGTTCCGTGACTGCACCCAAAGCCTTCAGGAGAGAACTCGACCCATCGACATCTCTGCCCTCATCCCAAGGCTGGGAAGGAAATTCCAAGACCAGGAAGGGAATTCCAAGACCCCACCAAAACCTTTGGAATACTCCAGGACTCAAACGAATCTTCCTGAACAAAGTGCCAGCTGTGTCTCTCATCTCCAAGAATTCCTTTTCCTCAAAATCTGAGCAAGGATTTCAGTCCAGGTGATCTCCAGAGGTGGCTCCAACCCCAACAATTCCATGGATCTAGGGGTACATCCACTCTGGAGTGGGAAGTCCCCTGTGTTTTGTAATCCCCATCCTGCCACCCAGAGTGGGAAGCACCGGGATGAGATTTTGGGATGTGTCCCACGGAGAGGCTCTGCTGGAATCGCTGCCACCAAGATCTCAGCAGAGAGGAACAAATCCCAAAGCGGTGCCAGAGCTGCAGGAACACAAAACAGGAAAAAAAAAAAAGGGAAAAAAAAAAAAATCTTGGATAGTGGCACAAATTAAATTAGGAGGCGGAAATGAGCAGTTAATAGGGGATGGAAACATGGAATTTGTGTGCCAGGAAAATAACAAAATATTTCTAAAAAGCTGTTGTGTGAATTCCAGCCCCTTGGAAAGTGTGAAGCTCTTGGGTTTTGGGCAACGGATCGTTCGGTTTGCTGTGTGAAAACCAGAATTAAAGCTGCGGATTTTGTGTTTTATCCTCACTTTAAAGGCACTGGAAGTGCTTGGAAAGGGTTCCAAGGAAAAATTATGGATATCCCATCCCTGGAAGTGTCCGTGGCCAGGCTGGATGGGGCTTGGAGCAACCTGGGATAGTGGGATGGGATTAAAGGTCCCTTCCAACCCAAACCACTCCATGATTTTGTGCAGGATTAAACAATTTAAGGCAGCTGGATGGAACAGGCTGGGATCTGGGAGAAGAAATGGAGAACATTGTCCTCGATTTTCCTGTAATTCCATCTCCTTTTGCTTCCCCTTTCCCTCCCCCTTTCCCTCCCCTTTCCTCACCGGAACAGCCCTAACTTGGATCTTGGATTGCAGGGAATTTTCCTCCGTGGTGGTTTCTGGTTTGAGGTCGGTTTTGAGCTTGGAATTTTCCTTTTTGGCAAAGCCAGCTCTTCTTTGGAGACATGGAAGTTTGGAAGTGACACTCAGGGTTGGCTCAGTGTGTGAGGAATTATTTGGGAGAAGTTTTGGGGTGAGCTCATTGTGACCTTCCAGGACCTGGGGGAGCTGCAGGAAAGGTGGAGAAAGGCTTTGGAGAAGGGATGGAGGGACAGAACGCAGGGAGGGGTTTCAAACTGACAGAAGAGAGGTTGGGGTGGGATTTGGGAAGGAATTCCTGGCTGGGCTGGAATTCCCAGAGCAGCTGTGGCTGCCCCTGGATGCCTGGCAGTGCCCAGGGCCGGGTTGGACACTGGGGCTGGAGCAGCCTGGGATAACGGGAGCTGTCCCAGAGCAGCTCCTCTGGACATCCTGTGAGGACCTCACCTCCCCTGTCCTCCTGGGCCACTTGGTTGTCCCTAAAAACTTGGGAATTGTGCACTCCCACCTTGCTTTGGAAGGAAAGCTGGGAATGGTTGCTATCCCAGGATGTTTTCTGGGGAGATTCCAGACTGGATCCCTTCCCCGTGGTTCCCCCTGAGCAGGAGAAGGACGGGGCAGATTTTGGGAACAGTTTGAGCCCATCCCTTCCCTCCAAAGCCCTTTATTTTAAATAAATATCATTAATTGTATAATTGATGACATCATTAATTACATCACCACATATCCCGAAAATAAATCAACTTCCAGCCGAATCCACATGGAAAACTTCCTTGGGAATTGTGTGAGAACTCCATCAGAGCAGGCAGCCCTGAGCCCCAGCCATTTCACCCCTTTCCAAGCAGGAAGATCAGGAATATTTTGGGAATTTGGGCTATAAATAGATGTTATGTAAGGTGGGGATGACGTTCCTGGCTCCCTTCACCTTTTGGCTCCGCTCAGCAGCTGCTCGGGTGCATCTGTGCTGCTGCTGGGCTTTGGAGATGTCCCTGGGAATTTAAGTCAGGCCTAAACTTCCTAAAAAAAATTCCTGACGGGCAGACGGAGCAAGGAATGTGGGAAATAATTGAGTCTGGCTTAAGTGATCCAAAGCAATTCCTGAAATGTGGGAGAGCTCCGTGGGATCTCTCCGTGGTTCTTGGCAGCTGTCAGCAAATCTTTGTTTTATTCCTTGATTGTTTGCTCGCTTCTCATCCATGAAAAATTCCTGGTTTTGTAGGAAAACCTGGATTTGTTTTGGTTTTTAAGGAGCCTTTGTGGTTAGCACTGCCTCAAATCAGGCTGCTAATGAGCCACCCTAATTAAACCCTCCCAGCTCCGGGTATTCCATGGATTCATGAGCTAAAGGTGTGGATGTGATGGAAAAATATCCAGTCCTGGAGCTCTGGGATTGAAAGAAAGCTGGAAAAGCCTTTGGAGATCCAGCCCAATCCATTTTCCATCTTCCTTTCTTCTCAGGATCATGAGGAATTTCATTGCTATGAAATCTTATCCTGGTTTTTGGGGAGGTTTTTGTGACCCTCAGGAATTCTCTTGGGAGAAGTGAGAAATAATCTTGTAATTCCTGGATATTTAGGTGGATTTCAGTACTTAAAGGGGCTTTAAAAAATGGGATTGGCTTATTCCAGGGACATGGAGTGATAGGAGAAGGATTCCCACTGCCAGAGGGAAGGGTAAGATGGGATTTTGGGAAGGAATTCCTGGCTGGGAGGATGGGGAGGGGCTGGAACAGAATTCCCAGGGAAGGTGCCCAGAGAAGAGCCAGGAAAGGACTCATTTTCCCCTGGAATTCTCAGAGCCAGGAAAGACCCCATTTTCCTTTGGAATTCTGAGCTCAGAGCCAGGAAAGAACTCATTTTCCTTTGGAATTCTCCTCAGTTTGGGGTCAGGAAAGGACCTGATTTCCTCTGGAATTCTCAGAGCCAGGAAAGGATCTGTTTTCTTCTGGAATTCTCCTCCCCGTAGAGCCAGGAAAGGACCTGTTTTCTTCTGGAATTCTCCTCCTGTCACAACCAGGAAAGGACTCGTTTTCCCCTGGAATTCTGAGCTCAGAGCTAGGAAAGGACCGGTTTTCCTCTGGAATTCTCTTCAGTTTGGAGCCTGGAAAGGACCCATTTTCCTTTGGAATTCTCCTGTCAGAGCCAGGAAACACCTGTTTTCCTCTGGAATTCTTCTCCTCTCAGAGCTGGGAAAGGACCCGTTTTCCTTTGGAATTATGAGCTCAGAGCCAGGAAAGGACTTGATTTCCTCTGGAATTCTCAGAGCCAAGAAAGGACCCGTTTTCTTCTGGAATTCTCCTCTCGAAGCCAGGAAAGGACTTGATTTCCTCTGGAGTTCTGAGCTCAGAACCAGGAAAGGAAAGCTGTTTTCTTCTGGAATTCTCTTCAGTTTGGAGCCAGGAAAGGACACGTTTTCCTCTGGAATTCTCCTCCTGTCAAAGCCAGGAAAGGACTCGTTTTCCTCTGGAATTCTTAGAGCTGGAAAAGGACCTGTTTTCCTCTGGAATTCTCCTCTCAGAGCTGGGAAAGGACCTGTTTTCCTCTGGAATTCTCAGAGCCAGGAAAGGACCTGTTTTCCTCTGGAATTCTCCTCATCCCAAGAGAAATAACAGCTCCTGAGCTCAGTGCCCTGCAGCCCCTTTGGGATGTCAGGGTTCATCAGCATCCCTGGAATCCGTACCTGCGGAGCTGAGCTAAAAATAGGGAATGTTGAGTGCTGCCTCTCGGGCTCGGAGGCGAGGCTGGAAAACAGGCTGGGAATTTTCCTCCTCCATGGGTTTTTTGTTTGTTTGTTTGTTTTTAATCCAGGGCTGAGCAGCTCTGCTTGTGTTTAGGGAGAGCTGGAATGGAAAATATTGGATTGGGAAGGGAAGTTTTTGTGTTTGGGGAAAGGTGGGGTAACGGAGAAAAAGGGGAATTCAGGGAGATTCAGGAAAGAGTAAGAATAGAAAAAAGGTTGGGATTTTATTCCGGGTTAGGAGGAGCTGCAGGGAGAAATGACGAGCAGATCATGGAATTCTGGAATGGGTGGGGTTGGAAGGGACCTTAAATCCCATCTCATTCCGCCAGGAAAACCTTCCAATATCCCAGGTTGCTCCAAGTGTCTCCATGGACACTTCCAGGGGTGGGGCAGCCACGTTTATCCATATTTATATAAAATTTTCATGGATGTATCCATTCTATCCCTCCGTGCTCTTTTCCACTTGCTGGATTCCCAGGTAAAAGTTGGCTTTGTTTCCTGGATTTTCCACTCATTAGGAGTGGATTTATGGAGTTCCCGTGGATGGGAATGTTGGTCTGGAGATTCTTTTGTGGGATTTAGAGGGAGGAAAAATTCCCTCATCTTTTCTCTTCAGCCAGGGAATTTTCCAAGAGCATTCCTTGATGCTGTCCAAAGGAAGAGAAATATAAAATATATGAAGATAATCTATAGGTTAAGATAAATCCTAATTAAGTGCCTAATTAATAGCAAGGGGCAGGGAAACCTTGGAATGTTGTGGCTCCTCAGGCTGGATCAGGAGCAGCACACAAAAAGCTGGGAATTGGCTCAGGTTGCTCCTCATCTCCTACTCATCAGGAAAATCTCTGGAATTCTGGAGGTCAGGTGAGGGATGCTCCAGGGATGTCTGACTCCATTGGGGTGGTGAGAAAACCTCTGGAAATCAATTGCTGAGGGATGGGAGGGGTGTTTAATTAGCACGGAATTCCGTAATTCAGGATTTAATCGTCCTGTCGGTGCAGTGGGATTTGGGGAATAGAGATATCCCAGGCTGGACTGGAAAAGGCGATGAATTCCAGCAGGATTGAGGGATTTTCCCTCTCCTGTGCAAAAAAACCCTTTTTCCTCTCCGAGTCTTTGGGATCACCCCAAATATCAGCTGCTAATTTTCCATGATTTCAAAACTCCCAGAAAAGACCATTAATGGCTCAAATCTCCCAATGTTCTGCTTCCCATGGACTCCCTCACAAATGCTGATTGGAAAAGATGGGATATTTTTAGGGTTTTTTGGGGAGAAAATTTCTTTTCTGGCACTGATCATTTAATCCAGAGCTAAAATTCGAGTTCTGGCAGGGTCATTGTTTCATCTCAGGTGGAATAATTTTCCCAATCCATAATAAAGTGAAATGATTTTCCCAATCCGAAGTCCTCCCTCCTGGGCTCCAGATCCTGGGAGGATTTTGTGTTATTACGGGGAAAATGCAGGGCTGGGAACAAGAGAAAATTCCCTCAGCTCTTTTTGGGAGCTGCTGAGGAGTTTGTTCCTCTCAGGAGGAATTTTTGGTTTTTTATGGATTTGTCAGGGGTTGGGAAGTGTGGATCTCCATCCTTGGAGGTGTCCATGGAATGGTTGGATGTTTGTTCCTCTCAGGAGGAATTTTTTGGTTTTTTATGGATTTGTCAGGGGTTGGGAAGTGTGGATCTCCATCCTTGAAGGTGTCCATGGAATGGTTGGATGTTTGTTCCTCTCAGGAGGAATTTTTGGTTTTTTATGGATTTGTCAGGGGTTGGGAAGTGTGGATCTCCATCCTTGAAGGTGTCCATGGAATGGTTGGATGTTTGTTCCTCTCAGGAGGAATTTTTGGTTTTTTATGGATTTGTCAGGGGTTGGGAAGTGTGGATCTCCATCCTTGAAGGTGTCCATGGAATGGTTGGATGTTTGTTCCTCTCAGGAGGAATTTTTGGTTTTTTATGGATTTGTCAGGGGTTGGGAAGTGTGGATCTCCATCCTCGGAGGTGTCCATGGATGTGGTTGGGTGACAAACTCGGACTGGATGGCCTTGGAGGGCTTTTCCAACCTCAACAATCCCGGAATTCTCTCATTCAGAGACACCAGGAGAGGAGGTTCCTTGGTCTGGCTCCAGGATCGTGGAATTTTCAGGCGTGGCCGACATGGATTGACCAGGGTTTGTGTAGGCTGTGAGTGATGGAAAATGCCAAGGGAATGGTGGAATTGTGGAGGTTGGAAAAGCCCTCTGACATCACCGAGTCCAACCAACCCCAGCACTGCCAGGGCCACCCCACAGGGATCTGAAATCCCAACAGGAATGGGGGATTCCAGCCCTGCCCGGCACAGCCCACTCCAAAATGGATCATGGATCTCCTGGAGGAATTAAAGCAGAACCTGGCTTGGCCTTTAAGGAGAAAACACCTCCAAGGAGCAGCAGGAATGACAAAATCAGCTGGATTTTCCTCCTGTGATTTTTTTTGCCAGAGAATCCAGAGGTTTATAAAAAATAAGGGAAAAAAAAAAAAGCCAAAAAACCCCGTTTATATGAACTGAGTTGAATTTTTCTCCCTGGGGAATTACAACTTTTAGAGCCAGTATGTTCTGTTCCTGTGTTATTTTCCTGAGTACCTTGGAGCCACCATGGAATGTCATAAGCCCTCAAGGGAAAATTAGGAATAACATGGAACAGAGCAGGTAGGAACAACAGACAAGTGATAATCTGATAAATCCTGATAAAGCCATTTTTTTTTCCCTCCTGGAAACTCCGGGGTTGTTTTGTCTGCAGAGTTCAACCTCAGGAACATTAAAAAGATATTTGATATAAAAGCAATTTAAATAATACCAGGAAGGTGCCCACGGGTTTGTTTTTTTCTCCTTGGGATAAATTATTGCAAGAATTATTTTTATTTTTTTAAGGAAATAAGGAATTTCAGGGAATAGGGATATGGGATTTCATATCAGGGCCTGATTTTTAAGGTATCAATCCAAGTTGTTCCCTCTGGAGCAGCTAAAAGGGCTCAATATTTAGGTTTTGTTGGGGTGGGTTTGAAATCCCATTTTCTGGTGGTGCAGAACCACTAAAATTCCCGAATTTCTTGGCTGTGAAGGATTCTATAAACACCCAGGGATTGTTTATCCATAAAAGAAGCCTGAGCTCAGATCTGTGCACAAATACAGGAACATTTCTGGGTTTGAACCGTTGGGGCTTTTTTCCAGTCTCCACGGAGGGTGGAGAAAGTTTGGAAGAGTTTTCCAGTGGGAATGGAGTTGATTCCAAGCTGTCCAAGCTCAAACCTGCTGGTGGAAAACAGGGATCAGCTTTTATTCCTCAGAGAGGGATCTGCTCTGTGGGGATTCCTGCCTGGAAGTCACAGCTGGAAGGGAAGTGACCCCTCCTGCAGAGCTCTGGATCCAACATCCAGGAGCACGTGGAGCTGCTGCAGTGATCCAGAGGAATCCAGGGAGCTGCTCTGGAGCCTGGCTGGGAGAGCTGGGAATGTTGCCCTGGAGAGGAGAAGGATCCAGGAGAGCTGGAGAGGGGCTGGGGACAAGGCAGGGAGGGACAGGACACAGGGAGTGGCTTCAGATTGGGAAAGGGGAGATTTGAATGGGATATTGGGAACTGGGAATTCCTGGCTGGGCTGGAATTCCCAGAGCAGCTGTGGCTGCCCCTGGATGCCTGGCAATGCCCAGGGCCGGGTTGGACACTGGGGCTGGAGCAGCCTGGGATAACGGGAGCTGTCCCAGAGCAGCTCCTCTGGACATCCTGTGAGGACCTCACCTCCCCTGTCCTCCTGGGCCACTTGGTTGTCCCTAAAAACTTGGGAATTGTGCACTCCCACCTTGCTTTGGGAGGAAAGCTGGGAATGGTTGTTATCCCAGGATGTTTTCTGGGGAGATTCCAGACTGGATCCCTTCCCTGTGGTCCCCCCTGAGCAGGAGAAGGACAGGGCAGATTTTGGGATCAGCATCCAGGAGCAGTTTGAGCCCATCCCTTCCCTCCAAAGCCCTTTATTTTAAATAAATATCATTAATTATATCATTAATGACATCATTACTTCCACCATCAAATATCCCGAAAATAAATCAGCCAAATCCACATGGAAAACTTCCTTGGGAATTGTGTGAGAACTCCATCAGAGCAGGCAGCTCTGATTTTTGTCCAGGTTGGACAGGGCTTGGAGCAGCCTGGGATCCTGCAGGGGGTCCCTGCCCATGGCTGGGGCTGGGATGAGCCCTTAAATCCATTCCAACCCCAACCATCTCAGAATTCCACGATCCTGTGCCCCTGGATGAAAGCTGTCCCACCGGAGTCTCCCTTGCTGGTGCTGAGCCCTTTCTCCAGCTTGTTTGGATCTTGGGAATTGCCTTGTTGCATTTATTGATATTTTATCCACTGGAAGCAGTAATTGTTGCTTCCAAATCCAAATCCATCCTCCAGCTGCTCCAACCAAATGCAATTCCAGGAGCACAACTTGTTGCCCTGGGAGGAGTAAATAACACATTAAAAACTGGGAGTTGAAGTCTTCATCCTGTCCCTGTGTGGGGAGAGGGCGATGGTTTGTCACACCTCCGGAATTATTCCTGATTCCTACAGATAAATTAATCAGGTGTGATATTCCCAAGCATCCAAAGAAACATCTTGGTGACTAATTGGGATTTATGCCTCGACAAAACTACAGGAAGATTCTGCTGTCTTTGCAGCGCTGGGATAAATCAGCTCCAGGGTTTTGGGATGTGTTTTGTGGAAGTGGGAATAAACCCTGGTACAGCAGGGATTGGGGCGGAAGCTGCACTTTGAA
Source organism: Cettia cetti (assembly GCA_013401135.1). NCBI lineage: Eukaryota > Metazoa > Chordata > Aves > Passeriformes > Sylviidae > Cettia > Cettia cetti. Next base: position 4,607 of record VZUI01057799.1, on the reverse strand, counting down.
AATGGAAGTTTGATGGGGGAAAAAAACAAAACAAACAGGAATGCAGTTTCTAGGAGTCAGGAGCTGTTTTCCCTCTCCTCTGCCAACCCAGCGCCACCAGAGACGCTTTTCCATAATTCTTTGAAGGGATGTAAATTTTCCTGTGGAACAACAATTCCCCTTGGAAAGGCGACAAAACCCGTTGTTGCCGTGATGGATGAGGAGAGCAGGGAGCAGCAGGAGGAGGGGAGGAGATTTGGGGTCACCTGGAGGCACAGTGGGAGAGGCTCCAGGAGCCGCCGGCCAAGCGGCGCCGGCGCTGCCAGGCCGGAGATGAATCCTCCAGGAAAACTGGCAGGTGCTGAGTGTCTGCAGAGGGAGCAGCCTGGGAAGCTCCTGGCATCCTCCAAGGATGGAGAAATTAGGGATAAACGGGGCCGGAGTGGTGGTGCTGAATTCTTATGTTTTAATTGCAGCTGTCTGGGGTAATTGATTTAATTAATTGATGCGATTCCAGCCCGGAGGTTGTTATCCTTCTCCCTCGTGCCCGTTCCCATTCCTGCCATGGTATTGCAGGACTGAGATGATGAGTAGGGACGTTACCACTTTTATCCTCAATTTCATGAAATTTCATGGAATTTCAAGGAATTTCATGGAGTTTCAGGGAGTTTCAGGGAGTTTCGTGGAATTTGATGGAATTTCATGGAATGGTTTGGGTTGAAATGGACCTTAAATCCCCCCCCAGTGCCACCCCAGCCATGGCAGGGACACCTCCCACTGTCCCAGGCTGCTCCAGCCTGGCTTTGGGCGCTTCCAGGGAGCCACAGCTTCTCTGGGAATTCCAGCCCAGCCAGGAATTCCCAATCTCCCATCCAGCCCTGCCCCGTGGCAGTGGGAAGCCATTCCCTGTGTCCAGCCAGTTGGTTGTAGCTGTGATAAAGCAGAGGGAATTCCTTTTGGGATGCATCTCCCGCATTCATTGGAGGCAGAAATCCTATTCCTGCTTTAGTCTTTGCTTTTTGGGGGCTCAACCAAGGTGGAGCATTTTTGGGAATTACTAATAATATTATTTTACTTTTAAATTTTGTTAGGAAGATTTTGCCCTGTGCAAAGCAGCAGACAGAAAGTTCCTGATTTTGGAAAAAAAATTAAATTTTGAGTCAAGATGTTTCTGTCTGCTTAAAAAGGAGCCTCCTAATTTTAAAATACATTATAATCTGTATAATTCTTTATGTGTAAAATTTTCTTTTGTGGAATTTATCTTCATGTTGGGAGTGATGGGCTTGTCTGAAAATAACTTTTCAAGATTTTTGGTGGTGGGCTTCTGAGAGAGGATTATCAGGGGTTGTCTAAAAGCATGGATTTAAATCCCTGTGGATGTGGCACCTGGGGACACGGGGCAGTGCTGTGTTGGACTTCATGGCCTTGGAGGACTTTCCATGATTCCATGAAATTATGAGGGACAGGAATCTCCTGAGAACCAAACTGGGGTTTTTGCAGCTGGGCTTGGTTGGTTTTGTTTCTCCTTTTTGCTTGTTTGGGGTTTTTATTTGGGAGCCCAGGGAGGTTTGCAGTGCCCATCCCTGGAGGTGCCCCAGGAATTCCTGTCCAGGAATTCTCTGGGCTGGGGACAAGGTGACATCAGGCACAGGTTGATCCTGGAGCTCTTTTCCAACCTAGATGTTCCTGGAATTCTGGGATTCGGTTCCCTTTGGAATTCCCAGCCCATTCCCCAGTCCAGAGCCTGTTGAAGTTAATGAGAGATGTTCTGCTCGCTTTTATTTCTCTCTTTTTCCTGATTGCTCATTAATTGTGTGTAAACAGCTTGGGGTCAGCACAGTTTGTTTATTGGGATTGATTTAAAGATTCATTTTGGTGATTCATTTCTCCTTGAGCATTTGGAGGAGATGATTCCAGCCACTCCCACTTGTGCTCCATTCCTGGATCCTGACAAAAAGGAGCTGGGAGCTCTCATTCCCTTTATCCACGAGCTGCTTTTCCATGAGTCCAGGGAGAAGTTCCCAGGAATGTGTGCCCTGCAGTGCTGAGCCCTGCCCCGTGTGTCAGTAATTGTTGTGTTGTGGCTGCTTCGTTAATTAGCGCTCATTAGGGTTTATATCCCTAATGAACTGTGACATTATCATTGATTAATAATTACCTTCCTCAAAACTTACTCCATGAGTGGAGCAGCAAGGAGTGGGAAGCTCCCAGGCTCTGGAATGTGAGTTTGGAGCAGCACTCGTGTTCCAGGCTTTCCTTTTCCCTGTCTAAATCATTTAAGCATTTATTGATCTGCAGCCTTGCATAATTTATTTTTTATTATTTTGAGATCCACCTGCTCTGGTCCAAGGGGGAGTTGTTGGAATGAGATGATCCTGAGATGTCCTTTCCAAGCCATTCCAAACCATTCTGGGATGGATTGGTGGCTTTCTAAGGGAAGTTCCGCCACCGAGTGCTGGCCAGGCTGGCGGAGGCAACAACCACTCGGCAGATGCAGGAAGTTGTTTCCTTGGAAAATTTGCTGAAGTCATTCCCAAAATCATCGATTGTGCAGCTCCAGAAGGGTTTGGTGCCATTTGGCTCCAGCCCACAGAAATCCTTCTGGAGTGATCTTACATCCATAATGATGAACATCCTGATCCATCCTCTGGTAAAACATGGATTTGCTGGCACCTCCAGCATTCAGATTTTTGGATCTGTGTTTTTAAGGGATTGAGTGGATTTCAGTGTGAGGGTGAACATTCAGGTGTCTGAGCTAGAAGAGAATTCCAGAAGGGTTTGGGTTGGAAGGGAGCTTAAATCCCACCCGGTGCCATGGGCAGGGACACCTCCCACTATCCCAGGCTGCTCCAAATCCCATCCAGCCTGGCTTTGGACACTTCCAGGGACCCAGGGGCTGCCCCAGCTTCTCTGGACAAGAGAAAAATGGGACAGAAGGTTCCAGGACAACTGGACCAGGAATAGTTCTTCCCTTGTTAGGATGGAAGAGAAATCTTCAATATCCAACACTCAGTGACTGTTCCAGTGATGGAAATGCTCCCGGGGAGCAGGAAAGTTTGGACTTGGATGAGTGTGGGATGGAATTGTTGGGAAACAGGGTCAGGTAAAGTGCAGGCTCCCCGAGCAGCGGGGCAGGGTGAGGGATGAGAGGATGGAAAACATCCCTGGGTTGGTTATTTGGAAGGAAAGAGAGACTTTGGATTTCCGCTGGCAGTAATAGACATGGACCCTGGAATGGAGCATTCCAAGGATTTTCTTTACCTGCTCCTGATATTTGTGATTCTAATCCTGAAGGGCTCTAGGCTTGGGTCTTGTGTATTGTACATGGAATTTGGTTTCCATTGGGTTTCCGTTGTTTTTCCCATTCCTGGAGAGGTTTGAAATCCACTTGGGGACGTGGGGCAGTGGTGGCCTCGGCAGTGCTGGGAATGGTTGGACTCGATGGTCTCAGAGTTTTCCAGCTTTAATGATTCCGTGATTCCTTGGTCTCAGTGCCTCCAGAGGCAGGAAAAGCAGGAGTGGGAGAATCCCAGGCTGGAGGCTGACGCCATGTCTGCACATTCCACGGGAACTAAAGCGTGCCATGGAAATCTGGGTCTGGCTCATTCCCAGAAAAGCAGGACCCAGCCCTGACGGTGCTGCTGTGGTGGAAAATAACCCTCAGCCTCCCAGGAAACCCATGGAGATCTGGGTTCTTCTGGAAAGCTTTGATCCCACTTTTGGAGGGATTTGAGGGAATCTTTTACCTCTCTGCTGAGTGTTGTCCCAAATCCTTCTCCCTTGGGGTGCATGGGGGGGTTTGTGGGTGAGCAGAGGGTGGAGCATCCTTTGGGAAGGTCCTGTCCGGGATTGTGTGGATGGATCCCCACGGAGAGTGGGCACCTGTCCCTGCCAGCAGCAGGGATGGGCCAATCTCCTGTCCTGGGCTGTTATCCCTGCATCCCCTCATCTGCTCAGTGATGGAATTGTGGAATCCAGAACCTCCCGAGCTGGAGGGACCCCAGGGACCCTCCCAGCCCTGTCCCTGCCCAGAGCCCCCAACAATCCCCCCCAGGCACCCCTGGCAGCGCTGCCCAAGCTCTCCTGGAGCTGTGGCAGCCTCGGGGCCGTGCCCATTCCCTGGGGAGCTGTTCCAGTGCTTATCCCACCCTCTGGAATAGTGGAAACTTTCCCTGCTGTCCAACCCACCCCTCCTGACTCAGCTTTGTCCTTCATGGATCTCTTCTCTGAGAGCTTTCCCGTCAGCGTCTCTGCTGTAAATGTCAGGCAGCTTTTCCTCCTGGGAAGAAATCCAGGCAAGCACATGTTGGGATCACATTTCTTCATCATCCCATCTTGTTCAGCCTTGTCTGGAAAATCAGTGCTGTCTTCAAACACCCCAAACCCAGGCGAAGAAGCCTCAGGTGAAAGTCCATGGAAAGAGAATTCCTTTGGAGGGATGGAAGCGGGCTGGGACAAACCCTGGCTGTTTGCAGGAGCTGCTGTCAAACGTGGCAGGAGCAGAGGAGGCTCAGGGGGCCCTGGTGGCTCTGCACAACTCCCAGCACAATTCCTGAGGGAGCTGGGAAGGGGCTGGAGAATTCCTGAGGGAGCTGGGAAGGGGCTGGAGAATTCCTGAGGGAGCTGGG
>VZUI01057798.1:0-28804 GCA_013401135.1 Cettia cetti | reverse complement strand
CGGCGGCGGCGGGGGCGGCGGCGGCGGCGGCGGCGGGGGCGGCGGCGGAGGAGCGGGGCTGCGAGAGCAGTGTGGCCCGGTCCGGAGCCGTATGAACCAGTCCGGCCCAGTGAGCCCCTGTATTTCCCCGTTCATCCCAGCCTAAACTGAGTGTCAGTGTATCGCAGTCCATCCCAGTATAACCCAGTTCAGGCCAGTATTAACCAGTTTAGCCCAGTATCATAGAATACCCTGAGTTAGAAGGGATTCACAGAGATCGTCGAAGTCCAGCTTCCAGCGCTGCACAGCGCCATCCCCAACAGTAACAGCACGTGCCCAAGAATGTTGTCCAAAAACTTCTTGAGATCTGTCAGGCCTGGTGCTGTGACCACTTCCTGAGGAGCCTGTCCCAGTGCCTGACCACTGTCTGGGTAAAGAACCTTTTTCTAATATCCTACCGAAACCTCCTTTGACTCAGCTTCAGGCCGTTCCCTCAGATCCTGTCGCTGCTTGTGAGCGTGAAGAGATCGGTATCTGCCTCTCCACTTCCCTTTGTGAGGGTATTGAAGACCACAATGAGCTCTCCCCTCACCCTCTTCTCTAGACTGAACAAACCAAGTACGTATCAGCGTATATCCCTACAACCCCAGTCTAAACCTGGTCCAATCCCTACAACCCAGTCCAGACCTGTATAAACCAGTTTGGCCCACTATATCCCAGTGCACTCCAGTATAACCCAGCAGGCTGTGCTGCCCCAGCCCTATGCGGGTGAGTTGGGCAGGGCCACAAGACCCCCTGCCCCACTGTTGGGATAGCTCAGAACCAATTTTTTGCTCCTAACAGTTAAATGTTCATCTGTAATTAACTTCCAGAATTGCAAAAAGTCATATTTCTGTGAAAAATTTGAGTGTTGCACTGATTTAATGTGCAAGGTTGCTGAAATTAGGATTTTATTTTCAATTCAGATGCTAACTCATGTCCTCCTTACACCCTTTCATTTGGGGAATACCCCTTTGCTGGAGTGTGGAGACAAGCTTTAAGTCTAGGCAAACTACATGAGACAGCTTAAACATTTTAAGATTGACCTTTGTTATTTACTTACAAATGAATTCAAATTAGCTTTCCATTACATTTGCCCTTAAGGGGCAAGTATGTCACAGATTTTGCTTTGCTGAAAACGTATCGAAGGGATGATGTCTAGGAATTAGAGAGGCCATAAGATGAAGTAGGCAGTAGTTAGTCTGGTTCCAGACAGATGATGTAAAATGCTCCTTTCCTCTCTGGAGTACAGGCAGTGCAACTATAATTTGGGAACAGATGACTAAATGAGAACCTATTCCTACTTCCAGCATCAGTGGAACAATACTTTGGCTAGATGTTTGAGAAGAAATTAGCAGAACAGCTGGTGTTAATGTTTACATTGCCATAGTTTACTCTCAGTATCAGTACTCATACTTTATCACAAGTGGTTTGTACTTCTCACAAAGAAACTGTTTCTGTTCAGCAGATTAAGGTGAATTCATTGTATTTGTTTACATTTTGTACCTTTGATTCTGGAAAAAAGTTTCCATCATGAGTATTTAGAAAAGCCCTAAAACCTTGGAAGAATCAAGCACTGTCACATGCTTGGGCTACATAAAGTACTCTAAAAGTTAGAAGTAAAGTGTCATATTTTTAAGTCATAGTGTTCACTCAGTTTTCAGTTCAGAACACTCTGTGTTAGTTACAGAGGGTACTTTATTTCTTCACCTCTGAAATGCTTGTATCAGAATTCAGTTGTAGTTTAGCTTTTTACTGCCATATTAGAAGGATAAGGAATTGGCTGTAAAAATATATAATGGATAATTTTAAGAGGTAATAAAAGAAATATTCCTTTTATACATAAGTATTATCTAAGATAGCAGAGCTGAAGGTAGCTTAATGCAGTTTTCTAAACTCTAGGGTATTTTCAATCTTATTTTATGTTTTAGTGTCAATTTAAATCTATGAATGATACTTTACTAGTGGTATAAAAATGTCTAAAATACTCCAAACATAAAAATCCTAATAGAGGATTTCTATGTGAAATCAGTTTCAGGAAATCAAAACCCAACAGCATATTAAAAGTTTTGTCTACTAAGCCTCTTTATTTGAAAGAAATTTGCCACAGTGTTATGAAACTTTAGCAAGGGCTGAGGACAAGCCCTCACTGGAGACAGGGATAATCACAGTTTACAGGCTGCTGGGGTCATGAAGAGTCTGGCCTATATATTTAATTTTTCAGTGTGGTTGTCTTAGGAACAAACATCTCCTGTGATTTCATAATATGCACTGCTGTTACACACGTTGACAGTTTCATTTACATGCACTAACATTTTCTTTGTGCAAGCAAAGAAAGCTTCGAAGAGAGGAACTAAAAAGAGTATTCTGTATTTTTAAATAAGAAGTAAAGCACATCAGAGTCACCTCTTCCTCATGACTCTGTGATGTTCTCAAGCATAGGCACAGATCTGGGTGCACGAGAGAGAGACAGTCTTTGAGCGGATGCAGCAAATCTGCAATCACCAAACTTGTCTCTGGCCTGAAACTGATCAAGTCCTGCAAGTTTTATTGTATTACCTCCATTGGTGCTCTTTAGCCAGCTCTTATTTGCCAGAATTGAGCTTATGGACTCTGGTTGTGGACAGAAATAATCATCTATGGGCATCAACTGTGTAAAAGTGGATCTTAGAGATTATTATGGACTGATTTAAATGAGCATACATGGTAAAACAGGGTGGCTCCCATTAGGAGAAACTTGATAAATCCCAGCTGTTAAGTTCATTAACTAGATTTCAGTAATCTGAAATGTGGATTTTATTTTGAAATTTTTTGCCCTTGAAACTTTTGCCTTTATTTATTTTTCCAAATTAGCTTTTGAGTGAGCCCTTCCTAAACTTAGGAGAGTGAACCAGAGGAATCAATATGTCACAAACTTCTGTTTAAGTCTGGCAAACCGCAGCAGTGGGAGGGCAGTGCCTGTTGAGCAACGGAACATCTTGTGGTAGTCTAGATTGAAATAATTCAGCAAAGGACAGTTGTGGTTAAGAAGAGAAAGCAGCCAAGTACCAGGGCACACGAGTTCTGTCTTCTGTCAGGCCTCCTGCCCTGAAGAGCTTGTACACCCTCACCCCTGTTCTGTGTTGCTGTCATCAGGCCTGATACAAGTTTTGTTTCCTTGCAGGTCATGCCACGCTGACATCTTGTTCCCACCTACTGATGTCTGCCTTAAAACCACAACCTGTGCTTAAGTCTGTGGCAACGAGTGCAAATATCTTCTGAAAAGTACCTATGGATGTCTAGGGTTACCTCAGAGGTGTGTTGCCTGTAAATGGTAAAACAATATGTCAAATTCACTACAGTTGTAAAAAAGGTAAAATTTTAATAAGGAAATATACTAACATTTTCACAGTGACTATGAGGGGAAAAAAGCAAGAAAGAATGCAGTAAAAAAATATAGCAAACTACAGGAAGGAAGTACATTTTTAGGAAGTTTTTGTAGGTGAAAAACTAACTACAAATCTTAGCTGTACACCTGTATTCTCATTTCCATGTTTCATGTGTGTGTTTTACAGCTGGATGTTAGCAAAATGCATTGTGTAGTCTATAACATAGACTATATTTTTAAGTCATAGTGTTCATTGTGTAGTCTATAACAGCATGATCTGAATGAAGAGTAGAAGTAATCTATGGATTATTGTCATTCCTGTAGTACCTATACTTTTTTTAAGAAGGAATACCAACACAGGAGTGAGTCTACTAGCTCTGTCAAACTTCTGAGTATAGTGGGTGTGATGAAAATACATAATCTTGTTTAAAAAACCACCTGAGATTTGTGCACTTGCTCTTTCGCTGTGCATGCTTATCTGTCAGCAAATCTGACCGTGAAGTATAGATCTCATCTGAATTGTACATTTATGGAAACAAGCAGCCAGGAGGGGGGACTGTGCTAAAGTCCCTGCAGAGGCATGAGCTGCAGCCTGAAATCCATCATATTAGGCTCAGTTTCAACATGTCAGTCTAGAGAAAGCAAGGTTTCACTGCTTCTGTGGCGTGTGTTTGACTTGGACACAGCACAGCTCCTGGAGTGGTGGGAACATTTCCATATCATGCAGTCCTGTCAGGCAAACAAATTATCCACAGGCTTACATAAGATGGTCTAGGTATGTGTCATTTCTTACATTTTCTCCATATAGTGCTGTTTCTGTCAATTGAATGTCAAAATCGTGATGTTCCTGTAAAAGAACTGTAAAAGAGCAGACCAATATCATTATTGGCAAAGAAAGTGGTTTTAACTTTTTAGCTGCTGGTTAATTATTCCTACTCCAAAGCAGTCTCAGAATTTTCAAGGATTTTTCTAGCAGCAGTCTGAAGCTGCTGACAATTAAAAACTATCTATAGGATACTGGGAGAGAAAATGCAGGGAAGTTCTTCCTAAATCTCCTGAACTACAGGAGGGGTAAAGAGTTTATGTTGACATAGAGGTATTTTAGTCAATGTGAACTTCCTTAAGTGAAGATGTTTGAAATGTAGAGAGCAAACAGATGAGGAAGAATAAACAAGGTTGCCATGTGATTCTGGCAGGCCCACAGTTGCCATGACTATTGGCAACCTGTGTGGAGGCATGGGGAATATTACTGATCCCCTGTGTCATAGTAGCATTTGTGATCTGGAACAAAAGCTCTCTATTTCCATGTGGAAAAGCTGCAGAGGATCAACTGGAAAAAAATGTTTTGGTTTTCTGTTGGTTTTTTTTTTTTTTGTAGGGGGCTGGTTTGTATGTGTGTAGTTTTTGTGTGTGTGGTTTTGTTTTTCTTTTTGTTGTGGGGATACAGAAGTTATATTTTTCTGGAGAGGAATATATTGTCTGCAATCTTGTGCTCAGAAGATGGGAAGTCTCTTGACACTGTGTTAATTGCTATTTCAAACAACAAATTCTCCAGGTATATATTACCAGATAGTTTGTAGATTTTTGAGAAAAGCCTCTGTGCTCATCAAATATGGCTGGGTTTTTTGATGGGGTCAAGAGGAAATGGGGTCAAGAGGAGATGTGCATAGACTTGTGAAAACTATTTGAAATTACTAATTCTGCATTTGAGTGGAAATATACAAAATTCTGAACTCTTCCCATTATGATTAGTTATGCTGAATTTAGTAGCTTACAGGGTTACAGCAAGATAAGATACAGATAGTACTTAGGTTTAGAAATTTGATGAGAAAATTAATCCAGCATGCTATGGAATGCCATTGCTTAAAGTTTTCTCGTTCTGGACTTAGCTTTTAGGATATGATTGTATTTATTTTGCCAGAATAATTGCTGGCTTTCTACACTGGTCAGTTAGCTAAGTAACAAAGATTTTGACAGCACTCATTAAAGAATAATAAAAGAACAAGCATGCAACAATCATAGAAAAACATCAATATTACTGATGTTAGCTAAAAACCAAATAACAGGTATGGTGGTGCATACCCTGCCCCCCCTTCCCAGGCTGCAGTAGGAGAAATGCTTGTTCATGAGAACAGGATGACAGCTACTGTCATCAATTTAAATTGTGGAAATAAGAGCAATTTAAGCTTTATCATTTTTTAAAAAATATATTATTATTTGTAACATGCACAAGAGATGAAAAATAATCCATGGAAACCCACTCCATTTTAATGCTTAGTGGACCAAAGGCTACTTTCAGTTATGCTAGTGTAAGCCAGTTGGCTAAACTGGAGCTCTCTCAGTGTAACAGAACAGAATCTGTCTGTACATTTACCTCTTTAATAAATGAGCCAGGTGGCTCACAAAAATGATCTTTAAAATAGCAAATTCAGTTGTGCCAGCTTCTTTTGCTTGTATTGTACACTAAGCAGCAATACATAATCTGTCTTATTTAGAGAATGATTTCATGCACAGACCCTATTTAAGAAGCCTGTATTACTTTACATCGAAACCGTGAGAGAATTTGCCTGAGATTACAGTGAGGTTCCCAAGCAATTACATCCAAAGATTTGCTATGCTAGCGGATGTGCCCGTAGCATAAGAGGACGGATTTTAAATATCTGTGAGAAACCAGTGCAGTTTATGATTGTTGTTCTGCAGTTCTTGCTTTTGTAAACTCTGTCCATACACGCTGAGCCACCTGCGGATGCACCTTCAGCCCTACTGGAGACCGCCTTTCCCTGTCGGAAGGCGCTGATTTACGCACGTAAATGTCCGCAAGAACGGGAGAGCGAGCGCTTGATTTCATGTTGCTGAAGTAGCTCACTTTTAGATCCGGACTAGCACTACCTGGCGAGCGGTACGTGCACCTCGCGTCCGTGGTCTCAGCGAAAGGCAGCGTTTTCACTCAGGAGAGCACCTCCGGCACAGAGGATTTAACCCGACGTATCCGCGGGAGCGCGGTATTTCCCGCTGGGAAATGCGGGCTCCCGGCGGACGCGCTTTCTGCCCCGGGACGGCGATGGGTGGGACCGACCCGCCCGGCTCCGTCCCTGCCGGGAGCGCCCTACCTGCGGCGGGGCGGCGCAGGAAGGGGGCGGCGCGGTGGGGCGGCGGTTCCGGGCACGTCGCGTTCCTCGCCCCGGGACCCGCCGCGCCCCATGGCCGCTGCGCAGGACGCGCTGCCCCCAGGTGAGGCCGGAGCCGCGGGGAGCTGGGTGGGCGGGCGGGAGTGCCCCGAGGGCGGCGGCCGCTGCCGCGGTCCCCGGGGCTCCGGGACGGGCGATGCGCGGGGTGCGGCCCGCGGCGGCCGTCCCGGGCCAGGCAGACCCGGGGCCGTGGCTCCTGGGAGCCAGGTGAGGAGCGTAGCCCCGGCCGGGCTGAAAAGAGTTTTTAAGTTACTCCCTTCCCCCTCCGTACACGCCAGTTAAGTATGGTTATAATTATCATGTGCTCTGCTGATGTGATTTAGTGTAACTTGTCTTGTCAAGTCTGCTGCAGTATTTTAGCGTGTAACTTAGTTTGCGCTAGTTAACAGCACGTTCCAATACACCTTTTAAAAAGATGTTTTCTTAGAAGTCCAGAGCTCGGGTTGCTACGAAGTCCACACGCATTACCCTACCTAGTAATGGTAATGTGCAAATGACTTTTAAGCACCTCACCTGTGGTGTGCCAGCTTCACAGATTTTTCCATACCTGTCTGCTCAGACAGGGACAAAGTTTTGAGTACTTAACAGTAAACAAAAAATGCACAAGTGCTGGTGGACTTGGGCTTTTTTAGTATAATTTGCCATATCTTCTCCTCCTATTTGAATCTGAATTCGTGTGCCTCTAGTCAAAGCAACGTTTTATATTTGTGTTTAATCACAGAGTTCATCTCTATGACCAAACAGTATTAGAGTGATTACCTGTTTAAGTTGTGCTAAGCTAAACTGTTAATGTGTATGCCCAGCTTTGGTGTGCAAAAGGTCTTATGTGCATGGTTGAACTATGTAACTATAGCCAACCTTAGGTGTTTCACTCACTACTGGTAGTGTCAAGACAGAGTTGCAGAGAAAAACTGTAACAGAGGTGAATACTGTCTCTGCTACTTGGTGCTTTGTGAACCCCCTCCTGCTTAAAGGTCAAAATGTCCAGGTCTCTAAAACTCATTTTCAGACTTCCTTCCAATGCAAAGGTGAAAAGCAGAAAAACTGTTTGCACTGGTAAGTGCAGAGCATTGCATCCCCATTACAGTAGCAGTATTGAACAGAGGGAAAAGGCGTTGGTGCAAGTCTGCTGCTCCTCTTGCAGACTGCTCATACTGGATAGGCCCTGGCAGAGCTGTGGCAGCTGCTGAGCAGTGTGCAGGTGCTGCGTGGCAGAAATGAACCTCAGGAGCAACCACCGAAGCAGATTTATGTCTGTCCGAGTCCATGTGCACATGCTGATTTATTTCCATCTGAGTCAGCTCCCTTGTGGCTCCCTGCAGAAGGGTGAGGAGGTAAATGTGGTCCAGTGTCTGTATCCTGTCGGGGCGGGTACGATGGCAGGGATTTTGTGAGGGATCCCGGGTAATGTTGTTATGAAGCTGTCTGTCAAAGTAACCGTGAAATCAGACAGTCAGATGATAGCCTCAGTTCCTGCTGGCCTTTCAGCATGCAAAACTGGGGATGGTTTAAATCTGAGATAAACAAAGAGCTCTCCTCCCTACTGCTTTGTGCACCTGTCTCCAGCTCTGTGACGTGAGCTGTGGACTGTTGGGGCAGACGCATGTGGGAAAGAGAGAGAGGACATTCGAATTGCCTTATTCACAATCAAACACGAGGTCTGTGGTTTTCTGATTATCTATGAGTGGTCAACAAGACCCTGGTAAATCATCTGCAGCCCAATATGTGGAGTCTGTAATCTTAGGTGCAAATATTCATACACATACATGCCACTTATAAAAAAACCTGGGGACTTGTAGTGCTCTGGAACCTAAACAAAACAATGGAAATTACTATTCTTCATAAAGAACTATTAAATAAAGGGAAGCAATTGAGGGGTAGGAAATTAAATACAATTTTAAAATACTTTTCAGGATGGATGCTAAGCAAGAAAGATGCAGATTCCCATGATGCTGTTTATGTGTGAGACTTAGCAGGAGTGAGAGGTACACCCTTGTACCCCATCACGTCTTGTAGAGATACCCTTGGGTCTGCCAAGTCCTTGTTTCAAATGCCTATATTCTCTGAGCTTCTCCAGTTTTTTCAGTGCTTCCCTCTGGATTGTGGGAAGTAAGTTACCAGTGTCAAAAGTACCTTGGTGGTGTCATGGAGATGTAACAGGGAATAGGGTACAGTGCTCTTACCATAGCTACAACAGCCAGTGAGGTTCACCAAGGCATGGCTGTTCTGTGGGGTCTGCCTTCATCTGCTTCAAGGCTCCTCTTACATGGGAAAAAGAAAGTTCTGGGGGTTGTTTTGTTTTGTTTGTTTGACTTGCTTTGGTTTGGTTTTTTGTTTGGTTTTTTTTTTTTTTAAATTTTTCTTTTTTTTTTTAATTTCATCTAAGAATCTGTAAGGAAGAGCTGAAAGGCCTCCAGAATAAACCAACTCCATGCTTTGCCACTGGCTTTGAGTGGAAAAACAGTGAGACTAGGGATGCCTGGGATGGCCTTCATCACTCAAGCCTTTCTTTGGCTCCCAGTGCCTCCTTGTTTCTCAGCTTTACTGGGTGGGCTTCTCTTTGCCCAGTTCCTCTGCAGCTTTCCACCTCAGTTCCCACTAGGAGCCTCTATTTTTGGTCCTACCCCCAGGCAATGTCTTATGCCAGTTTACTGTATTTCCCCACGTCCTAGTGACTCTCAACCTCTCTGCATTTGAGAGTTTGTGCTGACTACTGCTATCAGGGCAGGCTTTATCCAGAACATTTTGTTAATACCATGTTTCAGGAGCAGGGGTTTCATATTTACCAACAAATACAAGTGACAAGAACATGGGAGTTTAGTTTGTTTTTCTCTTCTGCATATGGCTCCCTAATTTGCAGTGTGAACAATGCTCAACTGTGGTTCCATAGGCCCCTGCCTTTTTTAAATGTTCACTGTGCAAAGACTGTGCTCAGCCCTTGTCATCTACCCCTCTGATCATGTGCTGGGTGCCTGGACAATGCCTGTGGATTTCCTGGGGGCTCTAGCACTGAGAAAGGCTTTACTTGGAATCTCAGGGACACCCAGGAACTGCTGCTGGTGGGGCTGCCTCACAGAAGGAGAAGGGAGAACAACTCTGTCCTACTGCTTCCATCTTTTTTATTTTCAGTTTGTTGTGCTGTCTTGCATTGATTAGTGCTTCAGCTTGTTCTGTTGTATGGAGTGGATTTGTAGAAGCGGGTCCCCAAGTAAGCAACTATGCTAAATTTGAGCTGGTTGGAATAGGGTCTGTGTAACTTCCATTCTGTTTTGGGCCTCAGTGTTTATAATGTGTGCTTTGTACTTCATTTCTGTGACTCTTTTCTAAATCTACTGGTTTTTATATTCCAAAGAAGGTAATCACCAAATACTGATTACAATCATCTCTTACTGGCTGCAGCTGAAAACTTGTGTACTTGCAGTAAGTGACTTCTAGAGTAAGAGTAACTAGAATGAAGATCTTACCACATAATTTAAAATGTTTTTCAATTTTTGGAAACATTTATACTTACCAACAGAAGAGATTTCTGAAAAATATGGCAGGATGATGTTATATTACAGGAGTAGTTTTGTGAATCCCAACTTCTGTATGAGATTTGTTTCAGATTCTCTGTGCACTTGTGGTCAGTATCCCACTAGTGTTTGTCAATTTAGCCATTGATGCAGAGGGGTTAACATTTCATGATTCACCTACAGGTACTTTGAAGATTTTTTTTTATTCTCTTGATATTATATAGTTGAATTTTACTGTTCTATTGTATACAAAAAAATAAATATTTTGCTCAAATATTTTTTAAATTATTGTTTTAAATTTTCGTTGTAATCTATCATTCAATATATATTATTTTTGTTGTAGTGAGTTATGTTTGTTTCCTGTTTGAATTATGTCTTTGAGGAAAAAATTGAATGCTGTCAGAAGGAGAACAGAACTTAGCTTTTAGAAAATGTACTGAATTTTTATTATTTATTGCTGACATGTTTTGTGGTTTGTTTTTTTTTTTTTCACTTAAGATAGTTTAGGATTTTAATTGAAGTCTGTCTTTTGTTAGGTTGGGGTTGGGGTCATTATTACATGTAGTTTCTTTCTCATCTCTGTGCTGGTAGCTCTGACATTTGCCAGTTTGTCATGTTTTCTTGTGGAAATAAGACATAATGCATGTAATGGCTGCACAGTTGTGTTTTATCTTGATCAGACAAAGAAGCAAAATATGAATTGGCAGAAATACTTCAATGATTATGCAGTGATAAAGTTTTCTTTTTTCCAGCAGATCATGCAGCAAAAGAGCCAGTGGAGGATACAGATCCAAGCACTCTTTCTTTGACAATGGTATGTGTTTCTGGTCTAGTGCAGTTGAAATCATTATTGCTCTCTATGCTTATGTAATACAACAGTGAGAAAAACATTCAAGGATGCTAGCTCAAACTGTGTGTTTATATACAAGATTTTGGTTATCTGCATGACTGCACAAACAAACTTTAATTTATTAACTTGTGCGGTCAAAGTGTAAATAAAAATACCAACAGGTGCATCAGCTGAACTGAATTGTATTAACAGTGGAGCTGTCCATGGGATAACCTCCAAAGGCTGTGGCAGTGCCATCTCTTTAATTTAAGAAAGGCCCAACAACTGAGAAAAATTGGTGCTGATGTTAGTCTGTCTACACAGTTTGGACGGATTAAAAAAACCCACCTAGGGCTTTAAATTTCAACAGTGCTAAGCTATTATTACTTCCTGTAGCTGATTTGAAGTCATGGAAAGGTAGGATCCAAGAGCAGTGCCTTAGGCAGGCCTGGCTGAGCCTCGGGAGGGACCAAACCGCGCCCTCTGGTGCTCGCTGGCACACGAGCCCGATTGTGTCGGGATCTCAAACATCCCAGGCTCCTGCCGAGGTGGGAGTAGAAGTAATACGAAATTCTATGAAAACTTTTTAAAATGTGGCTTATAAAAACCACAACTACTTTGATGTAAGGGCGAGAGCCATAGGGAAGGAGGTAAATTTCGGATATAATAATAAGTTAGGTCATGCTCAGAAATCAGTAGCTGTCTCCTCAAACTCAGTAATAATAGTTTCCTGTTTCATCTTAATCTGCTCTAAACTTACATAAACTATGTAAGTTTAGAGCAGAAGGGGAAAATATTTCTCTTTCTTTCAATGCAGTAATATTTTATTAAAAGCTTAATCTTCTTAAAGAGAATTGGCAGTCATGTCTGTTCCTCCTCGCATGCATTACATTTTCAAAATTATCTTGATACTTCAGTACAAAATTTCTTTCCTAAACTCTGCTTTTTCACGAAAAATAGCTTTAAAAATACTGTAGCAAAGCAGCAGTCTCTATTACTTCTTCATGTGCTAATCAGTGGTGTTAGTAACATCTCAGCTCCCACAAAAGAGTATTGCTGTATCTGATGGTGAACAGGTACAACTATAATTATGCACTTACAAAAGTACATAAAGAAAGAGTATATAAATGCTCTTTCTGCAGCACAATTACACTCAAAATAACAAAATCTGTGTTTCTTGCCTTTTTGTGACAGACTGAAAAATATCCTGTCCAAGACACAGGAGTACCTAAAGGTAATTATTGTGAATTCTGTCTATTCAGATATCATTGATCTGTGTTGCTGTCTGCAATAAAACCAGTGGTGTTACCCAACAGATGAAAATACTCATACTTTTTGCTAGATATTTTTGTTATAAATGTAATGCCCTCTTTATTTTTAAGGTCAGCTTGGTGTGTATATCTAACTTTCGAAATTTCCTTCCCAAGTTTAGTTTTTATCTAAAAGTCACTCCAAAACTATCATCAGAAGACCTGGGCGCTCGAGCTGAAAGGAAAATACAGTGGGGACACTGAAAGACAGGGTTCAGACAACAGATGGTAGAGACACCATAATGTTAGATGGTGACTTTGAAGAGACTACCAGTGCCTTTGTGTTGTTAGAAATACAATCAAGAAATACCTTTGAGGTCTTTTGCCTCTGACTGCATTCCCAGCCTTACAATCTTCAACTCTTCGTGCCATCTTTTACCTTCAGCAGGTGTTAATACCATCTGCTGGGGAACCTACTATTAGATTCACTCTGCACAAGTTCCTGCCTTTCCTTGCTGAAAATGGAGTGAGGGAGTGCAGGTTCTGAAGAAAAATACATGGATTACACAGTGTGAATATCTTCCTTATGTTTCCTTGACTTGTAGGATGGGTTTTTTGTTGTCATCCCAGGCTTTGCCATTGACTCTTGTCCAGGGAATGCACTGGCAGGGGCTTGGTTGGGGAGCACTCTGCTGGTAGTGTGTTCTCCATCCTGTGTTGCACAGCAGGTCTGCAGTGGGACAGACAGAGGAAACCAGGCTTGTCACAATGGAAACTTCTGCTGAGGAGTGGGAGCAGTATACCACCAGGGTTAAAGGAAAGTTGGAGATTGTTCTGGGGCTTGAGAAAGCCAGACAGTGGAAATGAACACTCTTCAGAAGTGCTGCTCAGCAGGGAAGGATCATGTTTTCTGTTTATTTGCAGGCAGGTGGTTTGGTCCTCCTATTAGCACCAAATCACTGGAACATTTTTTTCCGTGTCCGGTTTTTTATTTCACCTGTGGCATTAGATCCTCCTCAGAATTAATTAGATAAATGCCTAAATTTCAAATTTGTTGTTGAAATCCAAAATTGCATATTCTAAATGCATCTAATTTAAAAAGGAAAGCTGAGACACTAAGTAAAGTGTCTGTAAAGAGGAAGTGCACTTAGTTTATATTTAATTTTAATTTTTGCTTCCTCTTACTTAGTGTAAGATGTAATTACTAATATAGCTTGACATTTCCCCTTTGAAGTTGAATGTGATACAACTACCTCCTAGTATTCTGTTCATTTCTGTGAATCTAATTCTTTCTCTGAGAATGGCTTTTCATAGTTATTTCTACAAAAAATACAAACTTAGAAGTATGAGTCTGTCAACTAAAATTTGTAACAGATTGGCTGGTCTGATTCTGTATAACACAATTAGGTTTGTTTCAGATTTAATATTTGAACAGACAGTACATTGGTGAGAGGGGCTGTCTGTTGCTTTTATTGGTTAATTAATTAATGGGTCATTTTGGAGATGTAACTTATTAAAGTTCTTGACACCCATTTCTAATTATGAAATAAAATGGAGTTGAGGGAACTTTTTAACTTAGTGTTTATCATGATTTGATAATAAATCTATTTCTACTCAAATATAGAACAGATTTCACACATTATTTCCACAGTTTTGATTCCCATGCTCTGCATTTTCTGGCAGACTTTGTTTTGTTTGGGGTTTTTTTGTTGTTATCTCTGGATCTATAGTCATAAAGAATAATGATGATCCTCTACTAAACATTGACATTAATAGGGATGAAATATCTTTCAACAGTCTTATAAAAACCAGAAAAGGAGGAGAATAATGATTTTTGGTTTTCTTTTTCTTGCAAGGATGTATTC
Organism: Cettia cetti; assembly: GCA_013401135.1. Classification (NCBI taxonomy): domain Eukaryota; kingdom Metazoa; phylum Chordata; class Aves; order Passeriformes; family Sylviidae; genus Cettia; species Cettia cetti. Next base: position 14,775 of record VZUI01057798.1, on the reverse strand, counting down.
TTTGAGTCCAATCAATTTCTTGAGTGAGTTAAGAAAATGCTGTTTATTTCTGTTACGTGATGATTCATAAAGGTAACAGAGGTTCTTCAATGAGATCTTGCCACTAAAGAAACAACAAATGGAAATACACCAGCACTACAAATGTGGTCATCCCATGGAGGTTCTTGTGTGTAAAAACATGTGGAATATAACCCTCTTAAAGCTTGTGTTAATGGTTGATCAGCACCTGACTTAGGGGAATTTTGCAAATAGTTTGATGAAGAGGACCTTACAAATCCTGCAGAGTGCAATTTGTCCATTTTCACACAAGGTTCACAAAGGGTTTATGTATCCTTTGTATCCAGTTTTGAGGGTTGAAATGATGGTTGAAAGGTTAATAGAGTTTGTGCTGTACTATGGAATGGTGTACTTTTCAGTGGACTCCCAAGGGCTGTTGATAAACACACTTTGAAATGGATTATTTCAGTGCTTCAGCAAATTCCTGTGTAGTAGAAATCAGTAGGATGAGTCCATTTCACAACGGGGCAGAATGAAAGAGAAATATTTATGCAGGACTTATTTTAACTGTCATTTTAAGTGTGATGAGAAAAGTAAAACAAAAGAGTGACTTGTGACATCTTCAGCCTGCTTGATTGTATTGGTTCAGTTAATATTCTGTAGTCAGCTTTCTGAAAGAACAACATGACTCTTGCTTTAAAAATAATGTGATGTTTGTTTAGAAAACAACTGCTGCTCTAGTCTCTGCAAGGATTGTATTTCTTCTCATAGTCATGCTCTGCATGATTGTTACAGACTCTGCTGATTTTTGGCTTTTAATCTAGCAATTCCCAGTGTTTGATCATGATGTAGACTTAAATTTTGTATTTTAGACACCTACACTATAATTTATGTTTGATAGTGTTACTACTTGAATTTGTGTGTGAGTGAAAGACCAGTGTTTCACACTCTTTGCCTTAGATGAGGAATACCTAACAGATCAAGTTACTTTGGAAATTGCATCTGTGAACATCAAGACCCTTACATCAGATTCTGGCTTAATCCAACAGGTAAGAAAAATGAAACTTGAATGTGGACAAAGTCACTGCTGTTAATTGCGTATGTTAACAAATATGTATATTTTCAGATTATATCTGGCGTGCACAAAATTATTCAGTAAAACAGACTAGAAATTTGCTTTCTTTTCAGGAGTTGAATGAAGGGAGATTTGGTGGAGAAGAGCAAAGAAAAAAAAGATTATTTTATCATTAACATGTACTTTTTAGTTTAAATAGGTTTTGATCAATGTATACATGTTCTGAAGAAGAGCCAGCAAAGATTTAAAGCTTTGTCATGCATGCTGTCCCTCTGGTGAAAATAAAGCCAGGCAGAGAAGAAGTGAAGAAGTAAGGAATCCCAGATATATTAATGCCCCCCGAGATATATTAATGCCCTTAGGGAGGCATTAAATTGTTTTGCTTTGATTTTGGGACACTGCACTTCCCACAATTGAAACACTGTCTGCTTTTTGTGAAATCTTACATTGCCATAGGAAGGGCAATGCTGAGTGACTCCCATGCTCCATGGTTATCTTTCAAGTGAATGTTATTTGCTGAATTTCAAATTGATTCTCTTTGGGTTGAGCAGAAAACTTGGAGAAGAGAAATGAATGAGCATTTTCCAGCAAGATGAAGAATTAAAAGGAGTTCCTAATGCCAGAGTCCCAGCTGAATTCCATCAGAAACAAACATGAGTTTGGTATGCATTTCACAGATGATGGAGGTAACTGTTCCTTGCCATCATCAAGAAGAGAGCATTTATTGGCAGCTTAGAATCACTATAAAGATAATTCAGTGTATTAGGGTGGTAATGGTTCCACAGAGCTGGAAAACTTTCTGCTTATCTTCAGACTGTACATTAGTTTATGGCTTTGATTAGACCTGTAGAGGATGATTGGATCTTCATTGTGGGCAAAAAAATAATCTTGATTAATGCCTTCATTTCCCTGGCACTAATACTACATTGTCTTATTGCAATTACATTACAAGAAAATAATCTTGAATAAACCTGAGTGCATCTGACTTGATAAATTGGATAATGACTGATCAGTAAAAATATGAATTTTGAAAACAGATGTATGGCACAGGTAAGTATCACTGCTTTTCTTTGTACTTTTTGCAGTACTACCCACTCATATTTTATGCCTCATAAGGCATGTATAATGACATAAGGGCACTTAGGCATTGGCTTTCACAATAAGGTTTCAACTTCAATGAATTGATAAAGTCTGGGAAATGAAGGTCAGGACAGCCTTTAAGTGAACAGTATCTGGGTTTTGGGGGCACGTTTGTTTTTGTTTTGTTTTTGTTTTGTTTTTGTTTTTGTTCTGTTTTAATTTGCTTATTTATTTATTTTGAAGTAGATCTCTGGGGAGGCTGAGCTGTTCTGGGAAGTTCCTCATTCTCCCCCAATGAGTTACCGTTCTGGGAATTTGCTCCTTGAGGCTCAGTAATAACATTCTGCCTTTTTCAGGAATTTGTGGGAGTGGAGAAAATTATTATAATCAGGAACTTCACATTTAACTTTTTTTTCACCTTGGGTGCTCACATGTTGCCATCAAGGCCAAGTTTGTGTTTAAAAAGTGCAGTCCAGATAAAGCTGTTGTGGTAAAAAAGTAAATTACAAGAAAATAATGGCAGGGCTTATTCACTTGCAATTGGCATGTGCAGTGTTAGATCTCTTTGGAGCGGAGCAGCCATTTTGATGTTGCATGTGTGGTTCTGCAGTTTTCAGGGAGTTAAGAAATACTGAAAACAGTATGCAAATTTTTCCTTTCTTCACAAAGTCTGTAAATATTTTGGAGAGAGTTCACCTTCTTTATAATTAGATAGTGAATGTATGCAAGTTCACCACAGCAACTGAAACTGCCTTTATTCTATTTTTAGTGATCTCTTAGTAAAAACGGTGTAGCAGGTAGGACCAGAGTATCTTATTACACTGTCTTGTTACCCGTATATTGACTTTTGTTTGTATGCACAACCTGCAAAATTAAGAAGCCTGCTGTTATAGTTTTGGAAGAATGACACAATACAAAAAGATCAACAATACTTCGTTGCAGCTATCTAAGGGGAAAATCCCCTTCTGCTTTCATCTTTAAATCCTCAACAGAAGAAAGCTATTTCACCTGGCTCCACACCTGCATAGTTAAAGTAAGGGCAAGCTGCAGTTTCCCCGCAGTTCTACAATCAAGGGGCTGTCCTTCCAGTTTTTAGAGGTTGCTAAGTAGTGGAATTTAAATGTTACAACATGTGTTACAGTCTCAGGCTGCTAAGTAATTTCATTATGTTTAATTAGGCGATGAAACACCATTGAGGGAATGTTAACTTCAAATAGGAGGAGGGTTAGATGTGAGCTGCAAAAATGTTCATGTCCACCTGTTGTCTAAAAAAGCTTCCAATGTACATAAAGAAGTTTGTAAAAAAAATTCTCCACTTTGCCTAGATCAACAAAACAATCCCTTACTGCTGCTTGTTACAGGCAAATTTCTTGGTTTTCTCATTGCAAAACATTTTAAAAATCTTTTTAACCAAACCATATGAATTTTTAAATAACTTCTGGGTGTTTAAGATAAAGTTAGTCAAAAGATACAATGCTATAGCATACAATTAAAAATGCTGTTGTTCAATGCATACAACCAACTGGGCAGTTTTATGAGCCAAAGCATGAAAATACTGCCTGTAAAGACTACAGATTGTTAGCAATTCCTCAAAACTATATGTATATTCCCAGTCTGACTTTACAAATAGCTTGGGATTCTTTTAAGTAATCTGCTGGTTGTAAATTAGTCAAATACTTATTCTGGTGCTCAATTACATTGTTTTGACTTTATATTTGTTTTCTACTTTGTAGCCAGAAGACAAAGACACACAAAACCATACTGACGAATCACTTTCAGGTAATATGTCAGCTTTGTTCTCCATATTTTACTCCTAGGTTTTATTTGAAAGTGCTTTTTTAAAAACTGCTGTTTGTCATAACAAATAACTGCCTGGATAATTACTGCTTATGGAGTTCATTTAATTACCAGTGTCATTTACAGCTTCCCCTCTGTTCTAAGAGGATGGTGATCAATAATACAGACCATACAAAAGAAGCAAGTTGGGCTTTCCAAATACATTTAGTACCTCTGGCTTTGGAAGTGATGTGTAAATAGCTGTCAGGAGAGAGCAGAAGCTGGCAGTAGGCTGTGAGTGCTTATCCCATCATTGTGTGAGTTCTGCTGGGGAGGAGTGTGTGTGTATGATATACAGTGCTCTTAGTCTAACAGTAAGAAACAGAGAGTTTCCTATTAGTAAAGAAGCTTTTCCTATCAGGTAGCATTAGGATCATGCACTTAGTTGGGTAGTGCTTCTCAGCGTCTAACATAGGGGCACCTTAGAAAAGCAGGATTCTTTATGATGCTTTTGATAGTCTTCTAGATGGAATAGCACAAGAAGCAGGTTGGTTTAGTTTTGTTTACTTATATCTGTGCCCTTTTACAGAGATGTTTTCTTTACCCCTTCTTCCCTGTTTCTATTGGAGGACAAAACTTGCCCTGGCAATGCTGCCAGAGAAAACAAGATGAAATTCAGATAGGGTGCTCTCCTGCCCTCTAAGCTCAGCCAGAAATTTGATTGGATTGTTTTCTTTTTGCCTTGTTTGTATAAGTGAAGGTTGGTATGAGTGAAGCAAGAAAGTTTTGACTCACTTCAGCAAGAGTTTAGGACAAGAAGAACAGAAGAGTTAACATACTCCTATACAGAACAGCTGCAAGGGCTGTGGAATACCTGTGAGCTTAGATGTCACCAGGACATGTTTCCCTTTAACAGGGAATCTAAGTATTTGTATGAAGTTATCTGTATTTGGCAGTGTTATTGCTGCATGTCCTAACATGTTCAAAACTTCAGAAGTTGTCCTTGGCCTGCTGAAAAAGCAGTCTGGTGAGCAATGTTAAAAAACTTACAATAGCCTGTTCTTACTTTAAAAATAAAATACAACATGCATGCAGACATTATATTCTGGAATTTTCACACAATCTGACAATAATTACTGAAAATAAATAATTGATGTTAAAAAAAGCCATAAAATCCCACAAACAAACAGCCTTAACAGATGCTGTTGTCCTTATGAGTAGGTGACACTAACTACCAGATTTGTCTTTTGCCAGAGATAAAGTTAAGGCCGCCAACACAGTGCCTGTAAATTGTGTGTCACTGTTTTCTGTGGTTTTTAATCCATCATTTGATTAAATTCAGCCCCTTTTTCAAAGAGTTTCTTCTGAACTAAGACTAGCCACTTCCCTATTTCAAGCTGTACAATGAGGCTGGAGCACAGAAACTTTAGGAAAAGCTCCTAGGCTGTGTCCATTACTACTATTTGGAGATACCAGAGTCTCCCTGCTTTCAAAAAGGAGCAAGGAGAGTTAAGGTCATATCTGCAGCCAGAATGCTCAGACCATGTCCTGCACCGTTGCAGTTAAAGGTCTTGGTATTAGAGGTATGACTCAAACTGGTTTCTACATGGTTTAAGGATTATTAATAAATAATGTAGTCTGATAGCACCACATTGTTCCCAGTTTTGGGAGAGATACTGACTATGGTGTGTAGGAGATTTATAAGTGGCAATTTTCAGTATTTGATGCAGATTTTAGAACATATCACCACCTCTTTCCAGCAACTTGGCATTTAGTTTTTCTCACACATGGAGGAGTATGCACTGTATTCCTTTTCATGATGTACATTTAAAATAGGCTTTGTTGGTGAAAGAGGGCCAGTTTTTATTGCAAGAGACCCTACAAAGCGAAGGAACATACCTACTTTTTCATTGTGTTAAAGTACTAGATGCTAGTTGTGTTTGGATCTGTCAGCAGAGATTCTCCTGGTGCACGTATTTCATGTTGTTATGAAGGCAGCAGCTCAGAAATGCAAAATCTTACCCTTCATTCTACAACACAGGTACACAAGATGCACACATAATCCTGTTGGTGATGTAGGTGGATGTTATGGCAGATTCAAGGAAGCAACATTGTTCCAAAAACAAAAAAGGAACTATCCTAGCTCATGCACTGCATTGAATCCTCTGTCTTTTCTGTAAAAGTATAAATACGGTACTTTCAAAATTACTGTCTTTTTGATTAAAGCCACTTTTGGTTAGAGTGTAGTGAAGAGGGACGTTTTAGAAAGTTAATTTCACGAGTTCTTCATGAGGAGGGGCATTGCATATCACTATTCTGACTTTTTCAGAAGCAATTCAAAGCAACTCCTCAAGCCTTTAGGCTGTTAAATTTTTGTTCCTGGTGATACCACAGCAATAGAGCCTAATTTCTTCCCATGTAATGGTTTTCACTGCAGATCTCAAGAAAAGCTGCAAGGAAAACGTCACCTGCTCCTTGTGCTTATTCCGTGCACCGACCATCAGTGACATGCTCAACGATGAGGACTTGTTGTACACAGTGAGGCTAAAGCTGGATCCCTGCCATCCAACAGTGAAAAACTGGAGAAATTTAGCGAGCAAGTGGGGGATGACTTACGATGAATTGTGTTTCCTTGAACAAAAGCCCCAAAGTCCCACCTTGGAATTCTTGCTACGGAATAGTGACCGGACTGTGGAGCAGCTGATTGATCTCTGCAAATTTTATAAGAGAATTGATGTTGTGAAAGTGCTGCTGAAATGGGTGGAGGAGGAATGGCCCAAGAGAGGTAACAGAACTTACCAGAATGACTTCTAGGTCAAAGAAAGTTGTTAGTCTGTATGTGTTAAATGGTAGCTACCACTAATACACTGGAAGTTTCCCTTGCAAGAGAGAAAGCTTGTTCTGAGGGTTTGTATACTGTGTAAGCTTCATCTACTGTATACACAAATGTAAGCTTTATGCCCTCAGGGTTGCAAAGATAACCTTCCACAAGTGGATGGAATAATGTGTTCTTGAGTCTGCAAATACCTTCAGTTTCTTTGCTGCTGTTCACAGCCTTCCTAAACAGAAAAGAAATGAGAAGGGCAGACCACTTGTTTTACTTCAGCAGTTGTGAACCGTATCAGTTGTGTGCTGTTGCTATTGGGAAAGCCTTAAAAGGCTTTAAAGGCAAGTCTCTTGGCCTTACTGGTAGCCCTTCCACAGTTTTGTATGTTCTACCTAGTACAAGATGAGGTGGAATCTTTTTCTTCCTTTTTAGCTGTTCTTTAAGCTTTGTGACACTCTTTTTGGCACAGGAACACCTCAGTGTTCCAGGCAGCAATTTGGATCTGAATGTTACAATTAACTGAATATTGTTGGTTTATTTTTTTTTTAAATTTGCTTACAACATCACATTTGAGCAAATTAAGTCTCTTTTGTGAACAAGAGTAGACATTAAACAATAACAGCAGATGTTAAAATAATTACTCACATGCTACTACATCATAGGCCATATATTTACTCTAAGAAGAAATCATGCAATTCAGAGAGACTTTTCAACCCATAACCTTGAGGGGCCAAAAGAACTAATTAAAAGGCCTATACTTAAAATTTCTTTCCAAAGGTTTAAAGATAGTGTACACTCTGAGTGCATGTATCAAATCCCTCTCACTTTGCAGTGCAAGATGATGGCACCACAGGGTATTGTTAGTATTGACTGTAACTTCCCTTTTCACAGGCTGTGGTTTTCTTTACAGTCCTGTGGGTTGGCCTTACTTTCTGTCCCACACCAAGGCAGTTGCAGTCTTCTGTGAAACTAGCACTATATATTGATTAAAGCCACTCTAATGGAAAATGAACAGCTGAATTCACCTACAGCTCAGGTGGATAGTTATTAAAGCACTTACAGTGGTTTAGACTGATTTTTTAAAGGATTTTGATACTCTGAATTACACTGTTTACATTTTAAATGTTTCAGGATTGGCTTTTTTACTACCATTCTTCTGACATCTCAGACAATGTAGTATGTACATAGGTGTATATACCAAAGTGCTGGTCAAGATGTGGGGCAAAACTAGAATGGGGTGCTGGTTGATACACTGTTTACTTTTCTTGAGTAGAAATAAGTTAGTAGCAAAGCTGAGGGAAGTCTAATGCTGTATGCTGAGTTTCTTAGTGTAAGAGATTGAAAAGGGACCTCTAGTAATACTTCACTATAGATACTGAGTGATATGGTTACAGAGGAGCTAGAAGTAAAGACTAACATTTTCAATGTCAGGCACTTAAAATTAACTTTATTTTAGTGACTTCAATAAGCTGAAAGTCTTGTTTCAGGGTAAAGAATTTGACCTAAATTTGAAGTTTGAATTTTAAATTTTTTTAGAAAAGACTGGAATTTGTAATCAATTTTTTTTAACAATTCCTCAAAAAAATGCTGCTACTGTTTAGAGCTCTAGTTTTCTAGCTGTATTTTAAGGAGGAAATTTTACTGCTCTGTCTTGTTGGGGCTGCAGTTGAAGTGTTTAATGGTTCTCTTTTAAGAGTGGGGTTTTCCCAACAGATGTCTGTCAGCTTGTAACTTTTTGGAAATAATCATCTGTGTTGAGTTAGATGCTCTAGATTCAGCTTTGGGGACTAGTGCTGTGACTGGGCTGCCTGCTGCTTTCAGTTCTTACAGAGGCATCCACTGCTGATGTGCAAATAGCTCATAATGCAGCTTATCCAACCTAATTCCCATACCTTGGGCTGACTGCATGCATGATTTAGGATCATATCACTGTATGCACACAGCTTTTCCCTCCCATAAGGTATATCTGTGTGGTATAATATGCTGTGCTATGGTAGATCCAGACCAGCTGGAATCATCACCTAAGAATCAGAATGGGAATATGAAATGATGCACTGGCATTCGTGCATCAACATGTTCAATTGAAATTTACCCTTTTTTTCTGATTTCTGGGTAAAACTTGTCAAATTTGTCATGTGAAGATGAGTTTGATCTCTTAAAGCTCTTCAGAAGTCAATGTCAGATGCAAGAGTTCATGTTGGATGGAAATAAAGCTGCTTCTGAGAGTTCATAGGTGGATTCTGTATAAATTCAGCTCTGAAGGTTGAAAATGTTAGCCTTAAACTTCACCACACACTGGATTGCTCATTACTATACTTGAAATACTTTTGCTCCTTGTATGGCATAAATGGAGATGTATACATTCTTTTTTTTTGTTTTATATCTGTTTACAAGATATTGGTTCTGAGTGTTCAATTTATTCTTATGTGTTCTGTTATAATGTGTACTGTTTTTAGAAGAAATATAGTTGTCAATGTTTGACTTTATTGTATTTGTTTTTATTGCAGCTAGGAAAACAGCTGTTTTCCTTCTCACCAGTCACCTTGGAATTACTAGACTATCAATTAGTTGTTCTGTGTAGAAAATACCTTATATATGAAATTCATGATGTCTTAAAGCACTTATGTTTGCAACACATACTGTTGTTGGAGAAAGGAAGATACATTTTTTTAATCTTTTCCATATGAAAAATGAGTTAATTTTGATAAGATGATGAACAAAAATATTTATTTAGAAACTTGTAGCTGAGTTACTGACTAAGAGAGGTATGAAACCTGTATGGGGTGAACTTTTCCTGAATTAATAACTAGTCTGATACTGGACACTCAAAAGGCTCTACTAGGCTATCAGTTTTTGTTCCATTATATCCTTTTTCTATTCCTGTATCAGACCTGCCACCCCTTCAGGGATTTCCAGTTTTTTGCCTGCTGTCTCTGTGCCTGCAGGATGATCAGTGGCCTTTGCCACCCATTCTAGCTTCTATGAATCTGGTCTGCATTATTTCATTCCTGCAAGCTTATCTGAGGTACAATGAGCTTAATAACTGTTCTTCAATGACAAAGTTACAGTGCTGTGCTCCAGGAGAACTTAGTTTTCCTGTCTGGACAACTATGGGGTATCTTCAGCAAAATAGTGACAGGGTCCAGTTGCTTCACTCTCTGCATGCACTTCTCTTGGATCTGTGGAGAGGAATGCAGGATAGGTTTGGGACTGTCCTTTGGAACCTGCCATAAAGAATGGTGGTAGTCAGTATGGTCCCAGATGCTTGCTTTGAAATAACTTGTACAGAAACTGTAAACCAAAGGTTCTTCCTGAACCAGTCCTGAAAAATGGAGAGCTGCAGCTTGGCCTGGGCAGTGCTTTGTGCAAGAGACTGCCTATTTTTCACTGTCTCAAAAGGCTTCCTCCCACAGTTCCAAGTCAAGCTGTTTGCAAGAGGAAAGAAATGTAAATTCTGACTTATGGTTCGTTAAACTAGGGTGGCACTCTTGACTTGTGGCTAGACATAGCTGGAAATTATTTGTCAGACAGCAGAATTGTTTAAACAAGGTCAAAGAAAGTGTATGGCATTTATAATAACTTAAAGAGCAGTCTACTTGTGTAATTTTTGCAGCAGATCATGTTCTTCTGTCCATGAGGGCAAAGCAATTAGTTACTCGTAAACTACCTTCTGTATATCTTGTAAATTTAGAATTTTGTCTTGGTTTTGGACAGAAGGGCAGAGCACCATTAAATGAGGATGTGAGCTTGTTTTGACAGAAAAGTTTCTCCTAGTCCCTGAGTTCAGTTAGTCTTGATTCCATGGCTATGGTCAGTTGGCCTTAAATGGATAGGGGAGGTATGGAGCTACTGGTCAGACAGGCTGAATATCAGCACCACTAAAAGAACTTACTTTGAGAGGTAGAGTTTGTAGTATTTGCCTGTATTTTGTCCAAGGACTGGGACTGGCTCCATCTTACAAGGAACTGATGGCAAAGAGAAGTTGACAGCCTTGGGAAAGGGTTTCTGTACCCTCTGTTGGGGCATATTAACAGCTGGGCATGCATACTTGATCTTTGTATTTTGCCTTCATAAAACAGTGATTCTTGATTTCAAAGGTAGGTCCTTTGAGGAAATGTATATTTGTTATTGTGGTAATGAGAGTTGCCTGAGATTCTTAAATGAGAACGAGAAGTGCAAGTAATTTGGCTAATAAATGTGTTCTGTGTATCTATGTACAGCAAGGGTCGGATACACAACTTTACACATTCATGTGAAATGTCTTATAGTTTTTGGATTATGAGTTTGCTTCAAAATTACCCAGTATTTAATTTGGGAATGTTTTTGGTCTCAAAAAATAACTGAAGTTTGATGTTGTTGATGACATAAAAAAAATCTTAAAATTACGTAACTAAAAAGTTCTTTAACAGAGCCAGGATAAGAAAGGAGCACCCAAATCCTTACAATAGTAAAAATATCTTGATTGTAAGCGGAGAATTTATTTTTGTCTTTGCACCCAATATATGGGAGGTTCCCCTACTTAATTCACAAACCCATGAACAGTTTTGAGGTTCTTTTTGGTCCTTATTTACTTTTGCCTCTGCTTTCTCTGAAGCTGAGCTCACTGTCTCAAAGGTCTATTAAAGCGTGATCTCTCTAACCACCAGGAAACACCTGCCATCTCGTGGTGAGAGGCGGTACTACACCCTCGCACTGCCCCCTTGAAAATGCAGGTGAGCTCATCTGTAACTGCAGAGACCCACCAGGGATAGCCAGCTGCAGTGAGGATGATGAAGGTATGAAGGTGGAGTTCTAGGGATCTTGGATTTGGATCTTGGATTTGGTCACAGCCCCCAGTTTGGAGAACTTCACACAGTCTTTCCCTTTGCACAGATGCGTGCTATTTCCTGGTTTATATCAGGGAATATATTTCCTGGTTTTTATTAGTCCCTAGGTAGGCAGGGACTGGATCACTGTGTGCAGATCGTGGCACAACCGCCTGGGGGTGGAGGTGTGGCGGGGTGCGCAGAGGGCAACCACAGGCACAGGTTTGCTCTCGCATCTATTGCAACGCAAATGAAGGAGTGATCCTGACTACTTCAAGAGACCTAGAGTGTCATGTCACTGATTTAAGAAGGAAGGGGTGAGTATGTTTTCAGGGTTATATGGCCTATAATTGTTTTTTAAAAGGTCTAGTGACTTCTTGGTATCTTGTCTGTCATTTGGTCCTCATATCTATTCTGTATCTTGTGCTCTTATGCTTCTCTTCAACATTTTGCCTTAAAAAGCAGGCATTGCAACAAAAAAAATAGAATACTTGTTAGTTCTTGAAGCAGCTGTAGCATTTTAAGCTTTTGAATCCATAAGCCCATTTAAAAAAAAGACTATTTTTGTTTCCTGTGATTTGCAAGCTTTAAACTGAAAACTGGAAGATCTGAATGATCACTGAAGCTAAATAGTGACATATCAAGGAAGAGGTATGGAAGGCCACTGATTAACTCATAGCTAAGTAAAAGCTGAGCCAACTGGGCTGTCAACTGAAATTTTAATGTTGCTGTACCAAGATGTGTGACTCATGTCCTCTTTGAGTCTAAAGCCTTTCAAAGAAGCTAGGGGAATAACTGAAGTTTCATGTTGTTGATGACATAAAAAACCCCCTACATTTACATTCCATCAGAAAAGGCTGCAATGTACAAACAGCTCCACTAAAACTACATAAGACACAACAATGTTAGTCTTTTGAGATTGTATGAAGTCCTTAATCACAGAATGTCTGCTGAACAGTCCAGTGTGCTAGAGGCTTTACCCCTGTGGCCTGTAGTACTGTATAAACTAGGGAAAATTACAGTTATTCTGGTACAACAGCAATATTAAAAAGTTAGCTGAGACTAACTGCCATGGGCAGGTTTTTTAATGGATACTAGTATTTATTCATGTCTAATCTAGGGAATTCCATTATTGATGGAAAATTTATAATTGGAACTGTGCATAAAATACCAGGCCAAGTAAGTGGGACTATGCATGTTTGCACCTTGACTTTGGACCATGACTTGCTACCCTGAGAGGCACAGGTTACAGGCTTGGCATCAAGGACAGGAGAGGCAGGTAAAATTTCTTAGGGGTAACAGGGTCCTTGATGAAATGCTATCTTATGGCCAAGAATAACTGCTATATTTGCTTCAGCTGAAATTGGCTGCATCTGTCTTGACAAAGCATTTCTCTTTTTCCAGCAAGCAAAATCCTGCTGAAACATCAGAAGTCTCTGCTGACAGGATTACACATAGTCCCAGCAATGGTTGCGTGCACATCAAATTTAAAAGAAAAAGCCTGAATTAGGACTTGGACTGTGGAAATAAGCGAAGACTTTGTTACTTGCTGTCAGGACTGCCATTAATAAATGGTGCAAGAAATAGCAGTTACTAGAAATCGGCAGGAGAGTGACAATCTATGAAAAAAGCAACAGCACTATAGCACAAAGCTGCTGAAGCTGTAATCCAACTGACTGATTGCCAATGCTGCATCAGGTTTGGGAAGTGAAACAGGGATTTTCCTGCAAATTTCATAAACTGCCTATGACTCAGCCTAAAATCATGTTAATCAAACAGCTGTTCTGCTTCAGTAAGGAACTGGTGCATAATTCAAATCATTGTATTTCCTTTGGATTGTTTCTTCCCAAAAGTAGAAGAGCCTTGAGCAAGAAGTAGTAAAGTAGTAAAACTTTATTTTCTGTACTTCTAGAAACGCTTCCACTTACTGCGCTTCCTTTCAGCATCATATTTTTATTCCAACATTTCAGCATATTTTCTGTCTTTGCTGTTTGACTTGAAGTTTCAAGCCTGCTTTGAGGTTGCAGTCTAATACTGACAACTGAGTGTATTTCATGTACTTATGTCAGCCTGGTTTTATTGAAGTGTTCTACTCTTTCTACTAGAGTGCCTGGAAAAATAGCTTCAGAGAAAAACTAAGAGGTAGTTCAGGCTGAGCACCTTTTATTTGTTCTCTTTTTAAGTAGTGATGTGGAATTATGTGAAACAGTTGAATAGCAGGCCTTTTGCTAGCACCTGACGACGCACAATAGTTGTCAGTCCTCTCTCGCAACCGTGCATGATTCTGAGGTACCTTTTCCCAGGCAATCTACTTTTCTGCTCTTTTATCTGAGTACCTCATTTCTGCAGTTCTCCTCAAAAGAAGTGTTATTATACCTTTCTGTGAATGAATCCTTCAAATCTTATATAGCTAAGCTGAGGTACCCATTAAAGCAGCAATCCTACAACTATCAGCAGAACTCTAGCAAGTAGATATGATTTGAGATGGGGCTTTTGTGTTGGTTAATTGTGGAATAGAAGACTGGATATTAACTAGCTAAGATACTGTAGTGGTCTTTGTGACAAGTGGCTGAATGCCATTCTAAATTCACTATAGCCACATACACTGCTTTTAGCAAGGCAAAGAAATACTGAATGCCTTAATTGGAGATGGCAATTTAAACTTGTGAGCCTTTCATATTGCACTTTTTTATTTTTGTGCTCATTTCTTCCCCATCCAGCGTATTAGAAGGGGGAACCTGAAGTAGTGCTTTTCTGAGCAGACTGTTGTTACACATCACGAACTGTAAAACTGCAAGGGACTTCATTGGCTTCCTGCTTAGTAGACCAAAACTGCCAGAATCACTCGTAGTGGGGCCTGCAAAGGAACAGGAGCGTGGAAGCACAGCCTTGGGGTGGTGATTTTAAGATTGGGTTGGGTATAAGATTTCCAGGTTTCAGAAACACAAAGGCCCTGGGGCAGCGAATGACCCAGTGTGAACTTTGAAACTGTGTTTGCATCTGGTCACAAAAATGACCACGGTCATCATGGGTCACTGGAGAGCCTGGAGGCTTGAGCAGAGAAAAACCAAATGAGGTACAACAAGGGCTAGTGCAGGGTCCTGCACCTGAGGAGGGATAATCCCAAGTACCAGCACTGGCTGAGGGCCGATCTATTAGAGAACAGCTTGGCAGAGAGGGACCTGGGAGTGTTGGTGGGTGAAAGCTGACCACGA
>VZUI01057796.1:0-17758 GCA_013401135.1 Cettia cetti | reverse complement strand
TTTGCTAGTGTTTAGGTAATTTTGTTGGCATTTGTTTCTGTACAATTTACTATTGGTTGTAAACTTGTATCCACCCCTTGTACCCCTTCTGGACAAAACCCCCCTGCAGCCCAGGTTCGGGGTCTCTCCTGAGGCACCGGACCGGAGGCAAAGGGGTTCCCCTGTGACCCCCCCAATAAACCTCTGTTCCCCGGATGTCTCCGAGAGTCCCCTCTTTCCAGCCACGGACGTGACAGTGTAAGTCAAGGCACTGCGGAGCCAAGAATTCACAAACAGATCTTGTTGAGGCGTATCAGAGCTGACCGGGTGGTCTAGCCAAAACACCGGGCTGACCAAAGAAAGATACGCACCCCAACACTATACATCCTCAAAAATTTGTGCTAAGCACCGTTAATGACATGCTGTGTACTGTACCTACTACAGCATAAACATTTTTCAGTGCTAAAATGAGGAAATAAAAATTAAATGCTATCCATCTCAAACTGCACAAGTTATCTATACAGGCAAAGGAACAGATTAGTGCCTGCCGCCTCAACTATAAACTGGTATGTGTGGGGGTTTTTTATTAATAGTATTTATTTTATTATGTCAGGTTGTGGTATTGGGGGGAGGTCGTGTGACTACATGAATGGTTTCTGTGAGAAGCTGCTGGAAGCTCCCTCCATCCCCTGTAGAAGCAATCCCTGGTGGCTCCCAGACAGACGTGCCATTGGCCAAGGCTGGGCCACTCAGAAATGGTGGTAACGCTCCTGTGATAACAGATTTAACAAGGGGGAAAGAACCGTGATTGCACAGCTGTAGCTGCAGCCAGAAAAGTACAGGGCGAGAACACGTGGGAGAGCAACTCTGCAGACACCAAGGTCAGTGCAGAGAGGGAGGGAGGAGGGGCTCCAGGCACCAGAGCTGGGATTCCCCTGCAGCCTGTGATGCAAACCACGGTGAAGCCCCTGCCGCCCATGGAAGTCCATGGGGATGCAGAGATCCATCTGCATCTTGTGGAGGAGCCCCACACTGGAGCAGGTGGATGCCTGAGAGGAGGCTGTCACCCTGTGGGAAACCTTTGCTGGAGCAGGGTCCTGGCAGAGACCTGCACACCTGTGGAGAGAGCCCATGCTGGAGCAGGTTCCTGTAGGATGTGACCCTATGGGGGACACACACTGGAGCAGCCTGTCCTTCAAGGACTACACCCCAGGAACAGTGACCCACATTGCAGCAGTTTGTGGAGAACTGTTGCCCATAAGATGGACTGAGATGCTGCAGAAGTTCATGGACAACTATCTCCCATGGTAGGGACCCCACACTGGAGTAGGGGAACAACTCCTCTCCTTAAGCAGCAGCAGAAAAAACTTGTGTTGAACTGACCATAACCCAGTTTGCAATCTCCCTGCACTGATGTGGCATAGGAGGTAGAGCTAGGAAGGAGGGAGGAGTAGGGGGAAGGTCTGTTTTTACTCCTCATCATCCTGTTCCGATTTTGTTACTAATAAATTCAACTAATATCTCTAATTCCAGCCTGTTTTTCCCATGACAGTATTTGATCAGTCTCTCCCAGTCCTTATCTCAACCCATGAACCGTTTTTTATATTTTCTCTCCCCAGTCCAGCTGCAGAGGGGAGGGATACAGTGGCTCTGGTGGGTGCCTGGCATCCAGCCAGGGTCAACTCAGTACATGCAGTCCTTGAAGGAACAAGAGAATTAGGCAGACCACATCCTTTACAAAACTAGCCATCTTGCAGTTATATTCCCAATAGAGAATGCACACATTTAAAATCTTTTAAATTATACTTGTCAGTTCAGATTATAATAACTTTTAGATTTTTTTGTTTTGGCATCACTTTTTCTAGAAGGAGTTTGAAGATCAGGCAAGGCAGTTTTGCAGACTGTGACCTGTCAGGTCACTTGGTCCACAGCAGGAAAAGAAGAAAGCAGGAAAATAAAGAGGCGACCTTTAGGCACACATGCCCTTCTGGTCCAAAATGCAAGCCGCAGATTTCAAATACAAGTTATCTAAATGCTCATCTGAAAGAAGAGGTAGATGATAACTCTGAAGAATTTGAAAGAGAAATAGAAAAAGGGGCAAGGGGGAGAAGTGGGGAGGGGTGAACAAATAGAAACATTGGAACATAATCCTAAACCAGTAAGTGTGGGGGTTTTTCATCATTAAAAATGAAATAAAGTCTTACCTATAAAACTTGTCCTGCTTGTTCTATTTTCCAACAAAACTAAAACTTCTATTAAAAAACAGCTCAGTGTTTTTACCACTACTTATCAAAACACAGTTTACAATAGTTACTGATAAATATTGATTATACTTCAAGAAGTAAGCTTAGCTGAAGGCTCAGTATAGAATTCAGGTCACACTTCATCTCTTGCTGAATTGCAATGAAATTTTACTTCAAATGTATTGTGTCTTAGTTTATATCATGCAACTGAAATGCTTAAAAAGGGTGAGCTGAATGATAGCTCAAAGTATTTGCGCTAGCTAGATTCTTTGATATAGTGTCTTGGCAAAAACTGTTCTCTTCCCCACATCACCCTTGCCCTTCCATCTGGCAGATATTTTGGATGTCAGGGACTGTATTCTCAAAAAGATCTTCCTACTGAATAATGAGGGAGTCTTAACTTTTTTAACTAAAGGTCCCAGTAAGGCACACTTAAGTCAAATTAGTTTCTTTGGAGATCCTAATAGTCACTGTGAAAATAACTGTAAAAAAGTAGAGATTATTCTACAGAATATTCTGCAGAATCTATCCTTTCTTATCAGAGGGTCCTGGAACCTCCCTCTGAAACGATGAACACTGGCAAGTCCTTGCTTGGGACAACAGGCAAGACAACTCCTTGCCAATCTCACCCTCCCTTTAGGGTGCCTCCCTGCACAATAGTTACAGATAAGGAAGGTCATGCAACGGATGATGAGGATGGAAGTCCCTCTCCACCAGAGGTGTTATCAAGGCCAGACAGGCCTACAGCTCATAAAAAGATCACTTCCATGAGGAAGAAAATAATGGTTGTAGTGGTAGACGGTTCCCTTCTACGGGGAGTGGAAGGTCCAATATGCTGGAAGAATATTCCCTTCAAGGAAGTTTGCCACACCCCTGCGGTCAAGGTTAAGGATGTCACCAGGAAATTTCCCAGCATTGGTACAGTGCTCAGACTACTACCCACTGCTGATCCTCCATGAGTGGTGATGAAGCCACAACATGTAGTCAGTCCAAAGGCCATCAAAAGAGACTTCAAGTCCTTGGGACAATTGGTGAGGGAATCAGGGTACAAGTTATTTTTCCCTCCATTCTTCCATGTGCAGCTAGTGAGAGAAGAAATGGATTGAGCCTATTAACATGTGGGCTCTGATGCTTCTGTCACTGCCAAAATTTTGGGTTGTTTGACAATGGGATAGCTAGGACAGCACCATTCTTGCTGGTATCAGATGGGATCAGAAGCATCACCTCTCTCAAAAGAAGAGGGTCTTTGGTCAAGTGTTAGCAGGAGTCATTGATACAACTTTAAACAATTTATGATTGGGAGGAGGAAGGTATCATCCTATTTAATAGTGGTAAGGTGTGGGATGATTTGCCATCATATTTTTATCAGTTAGGTGCCAGAGCCAGTGAGACACCCAGAGTCTGAAGAGGAATTGCAGGTCAGCAGGAGAACACCCAGAGGGCAGGACAAAAGGATTCCAGCTGCTCCCATAGAGAAAGTAATTTTCACTGGGGGGCCCAACTTAAACACATCCAGCACAGGGAATAAAGTAGAGACATATGCATGCTTGCAGGTCTATGATCTTACTGGCATCATGGAAACATGGTGGCAACTCCTATGACTGGAGTGTTGGAATGGAAGGATACAGTGTCTTCAGGAAGGACTGGAACAGGAGACAAGGAAGAGGTATCAGCCTCTGTCAGTGACCATCTGGATTGCATGCAGCTCCACCTGGAATGAATGAGGAGCTAACTTAAGAGCTTACGGGTGAGGATTAAAGGGAGGGCAAGCACAGGTAACTTCACAGCAGAGGCCTGCTACAGTCCACCTGACCACGAAGACTAAGCCAACAAAGCCCTCCATAGGCAGAGAAGCCTCACATTCACAAGCCCTGGTCCTCACAGCCATTTGGACGACCAGGCATAAGCACCTAAAGTATGTTCTGGCTCAAACATTCTGACTGTTGCAACAGGAAAGTGTTGATTGGATTACCAGGGTCCTACAGAGATGGGGGAGTCAGTGCTGTTCTGAGCCAATTTCCTTTTCCTTCCTAAGTTGTTAAGCTTGCAAGTCTGCCTTGAGACTCATGCTTAGTGCACCTGTGTCAAGAAAAAGGTCAAGTTCCAGACACCTCACTAAAAGGAGCTCCAGGACACCACAGTCCACTATCTCCTTCATTTCCTGGAGGGCTCTAAATAACTGACTGCACCCATATGAACAATACAGCAAGAATGGCACAAAAAAAAAAAAAAAAAAAAAAAAAAAAAAAAAAAAATCTGTTTTACATGAGAGGTATATACCACATAAACCATAAAAGGGGATTGGTCCCCAGCATTCACTGTGGACTCCAGATCCAGACCATCCACAGCAGCAGGACCAATGCAGGGTCTAAGGACTTAATTTTTCTTTCTCTCTCTCTCTTTTCCAAGTATTCTCTCCTGTTTTATCCCAGCAATCATATCCTACCACTTACTGAACACCTGAAGTTTATTGTGAGATTTGGGAGCTAGTTTGAAAGTTTGTTGTAGAAATTCAAGAGCTTCTTAGCTAATACTTTTACAGCTAAACAGTGGTCTAATTGCTGGAGTTAAGGCTACTGTACAGACACGTGGGCCTTGTAGAGACAGACAAGAATTTACAAGAAACATGACACACACTTCACTTCCATTGTGACAGCCTGTTGGAGGCTCAAGACGAGAGCACCTGTATTCCAGGAGGTTCATTGATGACAATTGCTCTCTCCAACTGATAAAGGAGCCAAGAGGAGATGTGCTAGGCTGGATCTTGTTTACAGCTCCAAGGAGCTGGTGGGGAATGTGGAGCCCAAGGGCAGGCTGGGCTGCAGTGACCATGAAACAGTGGAGGAGACCCTCGGGGCAACAAGGAAAGTGAGAAGCAAGATGACTATGCTGGACTTCAGGAGAGCTGCATCTGGTCTCTTGGAGGATCTCCTTGGTAGAATACCATGGGACAGAGCCCTGAGTGTAGACGGCTGGATAACATTCAAGGATTGTTTCCTCACGGCCCAAGATTAATGCATCCCAACAAAGAGGATATTAGAAAAGAATATCAGGAGGCCTGTATGGATGAACAAGGAGCCCCTGGACAAATTTAGAACACAAAGAGGTAGCTTAGAGAGCATGGAAAGAGGGAAAAGTAGCCTGAGAGTAATACAGAAAAATTGTCCAAACAGCTAGGGAGATGAAATTATAGTTGTTGCTGTTATTATTAGCACAATGAGAGAGAGAGACAGAGAGAGAGGAGCAAAACCCAAGAGAAACAAATGATGCACAGTACAGTGGCTCAGCACCCACTGACTGATACCCAGCCTGTTCCCTTCACTGGCAAGTGCTCCAGCCACACTGCCCAAGTTGCAGGAGGTGAGAACAGGGATTGGGAAAATGAAGAACTGCCCTATGCAGAAGATCAGGTTTGAGAACATCGAAGGAACCTGAAGGTGCACAAGTCCATTAAACTGACATAAAAGAGCAATAAAGAGAGATTCATTTCAACTTTTGTTCTGCTATCCCCACTTCATCTAAGCTAGAAGCCTTCAACATCATCCATCTCTTACCCTCCTCCCTCACACTGCAGGAGTTGTTTACTAGTTTTAGCGCAGAGCTGGTAAGTATTGCCAGAGCTTGAGCTCACGCAAATGCTCTCAAGATGGACTGTCATCTTGATTTTTAGGTTATGATCAACTGCAAACACACTCAAAGACAAGATGCTTAAACATTTTTTTAATTCATTTATTACCTGTGCACAAGAGAAATAACTACCAAGAGAAACTCAAAAGCTATACAGTATTTTTTTACTTGGTGGTTAAAGGTAATTAGAGTATCACATGACCATGAATAGAAGTAATTTCTCCAATTACAGATCAGAATACACGTTAAAATCTCAGTGGAACAAGCCAAATAGCCGTAGAAGCAATTCCAGAGCACAAAGCTGTGGCTCTTTAATTTGGACAATGACAGAAGTGATTTACAGTTAATCTGTAAATAGAGATAATATTATAATTAAAGATTCTGTACAGTTAAATGTAAAGAGACAACCAGAACCAGTAATTCCGGTACATTTTAACTGAAGCTGCTTAAGCACTTTTTCTCAGATAGTTAGCAAAGATCCTGGGCAATTCTACACCAAATTAAAGTACTATGACTTTTTTCCTGGTTTTGTTTTGAGGTTTTTCTTTTGTTTTGTTGTTCTGTTTTGGGTTTTGTTTGGTGGGTTTTTTGGTGGGTTTTGTTGTTGTTTTGGCGTTTGTTTTTTTTTCATTACTTCCAATTTCACTCTATTGTATTGTGTAAATCTCTTGAAATGAGCTGTCTCTGTTGTATATATTGTGTTTATACTTTATACAAATTAAAGGAAAAGATGGTAGATTACTCAAGTGGTATGAATCTTCCAGCATTTTGCTAGTTGAGAAAAAAAAAAACATGCCAAAATCACAATAAGCAGTATTGGTATCCACAGCTTCAATTAATTTGTTTCCTTTTTAATGTGTAATCTACATAAATTACTACTGAAGGATACTGTTTAAGCAGTAAGTAAATTGGCCATTTGTAGGTCAGACAAAACTAATTCATCCAACTGTGAAAGCTGATATGGTTTCCAAAAAAATCACAAATAATGCTGAACAAAAGAACTGATGCACTCAAAAGTGAAAATGCATTGATTCCCACTATCTGAAGAAAACTTCTGCACTCCACCTTCAAATGCATCAGACTGGTTTTAGTTATAACAAGACAATCCCAAGAGTCAGAACGAAATAAAGCAATTTGAAAGATTAAAGAGCTGTTATCAAAAATAAATTACATTTTTTCAAGTTAAAAGAAACACTGCTATGAAGGTTGAGAGCCAAGCAGCCTTTCAATAGCTGCATTGATGTCTCCTCCTGTTGCTATTAGTGCTTGTAAATTTGCTTCACGGTTCAGAAAGCCCATTGCGCTCAGCTGTTCCAGTTGTTGCTGAAATCGAACTTCTGGATTTTGTAACTGCTAAGAACAAAATTTCAAGCTATAAAAGCAGAATACATATTTAGCAAAATACATGATTTAAGAATAGGTAGGTTCCGCACCACTCTGTCTTTTATCATTTTTGACTACATCTTTTTCAAGTTCCAAAAAATATATTCAGACAAATTCAATTAGCAATTGAAGAAAATTTTTTTAACAAGTTAGCACCATCGAATTATCTTCACTTATATAACATTCCTGAACCCCAGGAAAAACTGACTGTTTGATACAGGAGGATCCAAATTAAATTGGGTACATGTATGTCCCAGGAACAATTTCTCAAAGATATGCATGTTTTTTAGCTGTTTTTTAAAACAAAACAGAGTTCAACCTAGCAATGTGGAACAGCAAAGATTATATTGTTGGCAGCAATCTTGAACATCACAAGCCTTATTTTACCTCAACGTGAAGATCACCTCTTCTGTAACACTCCCAAGTATTTGTTGACTAAAATTATCAAAATTTTGATTGTTAGAAAGCTTGAGTCTAAGGCAAACAGTTAGCTATGCTTTATTATAGGAAGATCCTGTTTACACAAACTCATGACAAAATTCTGCACTGTCTCAATGGTATGCCCTCAGAGGCATGTTTTTATTTGGGACAGAGGGTATTTGTTCTTGCACTGCTGCAATAGCACTTTTAAGCCTCGTCTACTGACCTTTGACCAGAAGCATCCAGTGGGCTCTCCCCTCAATTATCTGTCTTCTTTCCAGTGTTTTACAATTAAGAATAAAAGTAAAAATATCTAGAATATAATGAGATACTTTACCTGAGCATTTGCACCAGCAAGTGCCTGCAACATCTGGTGGACAAACTGCTGATGACCAGGTTCAGCAGTTCCTGAAGCTGGACTTGTATTTTCAGTGGAAACAGAACTAGGTACAGTGGACGCTGTAGGAGCTCCGCTGCTTCCCACTCCACCCAAACCAGGATTAAATCTATATAAGTTACAGAAAAAGAAATATGCCACTTGAATAATAAGCACTAGTTTGTCTCTTCTCATTAATTAGTGGGTATGAATTTGTCAAAGAGAGGATAACAATTTGAGTAAAGTACTGAGACAAAGGTGAGAGTTACCACTGTTTAGAATTGCATAGCACTCAAAAGTGACAGATTCTAAAAAAAGTTTAACTAAACTAAAAAACGCAAGAGGATGAATCTTTAATAAAGACTGTATAAATTTCTAAATCTAAAAAGAATGAACACAAGGGAAGACATCTTGTCCAAATTTGTAAGATCAATTCTTACCCTGGTATAAGCCCCGGCGCTTCTGTTGCTAATGTCTGCAAGCCCTGCTGAATCTGTAGCAGAGCCTGCATTGCTCTGGGGTTTGACATAGCTGATAACGTGTCAGGGTTCTGCATCTAAGAGAAGGAGAAAAACATTTTATTATACGTAGATGTTCCAACATAATTTTTATTGTTAGATGTCTTACAGAATCTGGCATAATCTCAGAACTTGGCTTTTGATTTTGTAGTTGAATATTACAGGAAATCCTTCCGTTATTTTTTCTTCTGTAAGAAAACTTCCATAGGTGGTGATCAATTAAATCTCTAGATGTAGAAAAAGCCTTTCGAACGAGAATTATACAAGAAGTATTTTTCATTATAGATCTCAATCGTTCAAGGCTACATGACTGTGTTAGTACATTATTCTAGAATTAGTCTCCTATATCCTACTAGTAAGCAACAATGCTGAACATGATAAAACCTGACCAAAAAATACCTAAGAAAAAGTTCCTTTTTCCTAGCTAATTTCAGATCACAGCAACTTGATTGTGACTATTTGTACAAATCTTCATATCTGTAGTGCTCTTACAGCCTGAAATGTAAACAAACACCCTGCAAAATATACCAGCAAGCAAACATATAATAAAGGGTTCTCAGTCTACTGTGACTTCAATTACAACTTGGCTTTCACATCATCAAATAATTTAGAAGGCAAATCCTTCCCATTTCTGAAATGAAACTTCCAAAACCCTCATTGTTTTAGACACAAACTCAAAACTAGTGGCTTATGCTCACCTTTGCATAGAGATACAACGGGTAAGTGAAAAGTAATGTTTCAGTTACAAATAACACAGTTTTGGTTATCAGACCAAAGAGCAGATAGGCTTACTAATCATAGCAGCTTTCTCCTGGCAACTAGACCAGATTACTTTTGCTGAAAAAAACACATTTGATTCATGCAGAAATCACAGATTAAGGTGAAACTCCCTGTAGTGCAGAGCAGAACTGCAGTATAAGACATGATTTGACTCTGATTTGAGTGCCTAAAGAGACTTCAGAAGAGCAATTAATATTCTCCATTAATCTCTTGGATTTTTATCTTCAGGATAGCTAAAAGTCAAAGAATAATAAAGTGTATAGTAGATGAAGATTACTCAATTTTAAAGAGGTAAACATTTTTGGGTCTCCAAAGAAAGCTGCTGTAACTACTTTATGAAAATATTTAAATCATGACTTACTGTCTAATATTTGAAGCTGTCTCACATAACAATTGGCCCAACCATTCTTAGAGCACTTAGGTGACCTGGATCTCATCTCTATTTAATGCTATTAATTCCAGTTGCAACCATTCTTCCCTAGTTCTGCTGAGCAATTGCCCTTAATTGCAAAAGATGCCTTCCATTATGCAGATTCCGTGGCTTCTGTCTCATAATCCCATAATATAAACACAGATAAGCAAGAAAACACAAGCTGAACTATTATCGACATCCTGAGAATATCCAGATATTTCTCCACACCTCATCTGCTAATGCTGTTAATTATCTAACTTTAGACTGTGAATACAACAGAGAACTATTTGTGCAGATAAATTCCAAGGTGATAATAACAGAAGAAGATACACAAAGGAAACAGATATGATTCCTACTGTGCCTTCATTAATTACCAATTACTCACAGATTTCAAAACATAAATGTGGTATTCACTCTTCAGATACTACTGAGTGATTACAAAGTAGTGGTAATACTAAACACCACGGCCATTCATGTGGTTCAAACAATATAAACAGTATCTTCTGAACACTCAACATGACACTGTAATTCATGTATGTGCTCATTATCTTACTCATAAAACCTCAGTCAGATCTTAGCAGTGCATATTTACACTGATTTGCAAGGACTGCCTCAAGATAGAACTCATGCACTGGATTAGGTTTTCAATTCCTACAAAAATCTTGCCTGCTTCTATTTAGGGAACACAGTACTACCACACACTGTGGCAAATAATACTAAGCAGATACCTGGGCTGCAAACACAATGTTGATATGAGCAGAAGACAGTGGTAGAGCAGTCTCTCCAGGAAAAACTTCAGAACCCACTTCTTTTAAATTAGTTAATGACCTGGGTCTTTCAAGACATGCTCTAGGACCTCTTTTCCAGGTATTTATGGCAGTTTTAAAGAGGTGTGAGAAAAGCATACTTTAACTAGTAGTGTGAAAATTACCATTCTTTTTAATTTGTGAAACCTTGTCACAAAGGTGTTTTCTGGCTGGTGTGCAGTAAGGGCATTTATTCCTTCTAAGCAAAGAAGCACGAACAAATCTTAGTGATTGTGCTAGTCATAGACAACAGTCAGGTTAAATGTTTGAAAGAGATGGAGACATTAGCAAGAATATTATCATGGGACAATCTAACTTAGTATCTAAAGCTAATGAGAATATGTTACAGAATCTAGCTATTAGCCAAATCAAAGACAGGCACCAGTTTACTAAAAATATTGCTCATTGACTTGAAGACCTTTATTAAGAGCTAGTATCTCATCTTACTTGCTGAAGGAAAGTTGGAAGTTGTTGTCTCATTTGTTCCTGAAGTTGAGGATTTCCAACAAATAAAGGATTATTCAACATCATCTATAGGACAAAAATATTTAACTTCAAAGATCAAGCAGTAAAAATCACTGGAGGTTTAAAAATAACTACTGATAATACAGTAATAGTCTATGAAAATTACCTCACAGAATAATAATCTACTCCTTTGGCAAAAAATTTCTGGGATATTTATCTTTTTTTTTTTTTTTTTTTTTTTTTTTTTTTTTTTTTTAGTATGTTTTGCTTTTGCTTTGTTGGGTTTTTTTCCTTGTAAGTGAATTGATTTCCAGATACAAATGAGGCAGTCTTGCCAAATATTACAAGAAAATCCTTTTCTGTTCAGCCTCCACCACAAATCTAGGTAATAGCTTTGCTGTAAATATCCCCTGAAGTTAAGGATATTTCCAAGTGAGTATTTAACACAGAAGAAGTAATATTTTTTCAATCTCAGTTCAGAATTTGACTTTCAATATTACCACTTAAAATAAAAATTGAAAGCACTTCTACAACACATTCAGAACCATGACCAGAGTACATATGGCACCAAGTACCTTCCCTTCTCCCAAACTAGAGGAGGTATTTATTTACTGTTAGTTCTATCTTAATTTATAACCAAAGCACTTGTTTTTCTGTTTCTAATGCTGGATCACAAGTTTAGGGCTGTACAAAACATACACAACCCCAAAAGTTATTTTAGAAGCATGTCAGGCATGATATCCAACTACAAATTGAAGAAACTCACTGCAACAAATTGTTGAAAGTAAGCAGGTAATAATTTCAGGGAGTTAGAAATTAACATTAAAAACTGGCCCATCTGCCACAGGCGATTGTTGAGCTTTGGGGTTTTGTCATTTTTTACTTTAATGCACACAATATATTACTTACTATACCAAATGCAATTTACCTGTACTGCAAGATCAGGATTCTGGCTTAATGATTGCATCATGCTTCTCATGTAGGGTGCAGACAACATGTTCTGCATTAGTTGTGGATTTTCTGTTATCTGCTGTAATAAGCTCTGCATTCCTGGTGTGTTGAACATACCAGCTTAAAGAAAAGTTAAAGGGTGCTTCAGTAAAACATCCTGACTACCATCAGAGAAAGACTATCTAAACCCAGAATATAACCACTTGATTTTCATGAGTTCAAGACCCTGAAATTTACCTCAGTGTGGTTCTGCTTACACAGACACATCTCCTCTAGAAGTTAAGACATTGTATCCAACACACACTATCAGCAGTTTCTCCATTTGCCTTAGAAGAAAAACTACTACAATTCATCTACAGATTCATTACCTTTGTTATTTTAAGGCAGTATACAAGTATTATATTATCACTCAAATTATTTTTCATATTTTTTATTTTTCCTATTTTCTTCAGAGGACTTTGATAAAAGTATAATGTTCTACAAAAGTAAATAGCAATAAAAACTAAATCAAAACCCCTCTTCCTAATGAAAGAATCATTTCAGCAAGTTTGCAAGTATGTGCAAATATACACAGTTGCAGTAACAAACACACCTCCAAGCCCAGGTCCCAAATTTGGTCCAGTTGAGCTCTGTCCTGTAGTGCCAGAAGTGCTATTTTCAGCATTACTGCTGCCACTGCTCTCACCACTAGTGCTGGTATTTGTTGTGGAAGTCTGTGAGCTGGACTGAGGAGCCCATGGATTTGGAAGAGGATCTCTATTCTCTGTACGAGATGGCTGATTGTCCACTCCTGCTGATGCATTGCTTACTAAAGAAGCAAATGGGTTACCTCCAAACTACAAAGGAAAGCAAACACTTATCATCTACAAATTTCTAAATCACACATGAAAATAAATGTTTATGGCTCTTAACCAGTAATACTCACCATTCTACAGTAATTAAATGTAAATATTGTGAAAAGACACTTAACACTGAGACGTTCTAGGACACCCCAAAAAATTAAATCACATTTCTTTTTGAAAGTAGTGTTGCTACTGCACTGTATTTTGATCACAGTGAAATTGTGTCTTGCATACTGGTATCTGACCTTAAGGTCTTTTATTCTTCTCAACTTCAGTTAATAGTTACTAAACACACCCTTAAAAGGATTTTTACTGGACCTTCAAAGCTAAAGGCAACAAATTAAAAGAATTAAGAATTAAGTAACAAACAAATCTATTAACTTTAAAACAGCTTCTCAATCACACATGATAGCTGTACTTCTTCAGACTCAGAAAAATACGGGATTTTTAAAGCTCTTTCCTCTCAAGAGTAAAAGGCTACACAGCAACTTCAAGTTTCAAGAATTGTTTTGTCAAGTAAACATCTGGAAATTTAAATTACTTAAATTCTTTTATTAAAAAAATATTTCCTTTCTGTGTCATTTGTAATCTTTTCTCACCTGTTCCTGTGCTGCGTTCAGTATTGGCTCCTGAATGTCTGTGTACATACGCCGCAAAGCATTATATCCCCCTGGTATACTTTCAAGGTTGCTCAAGGCTCGGTCCTGGTTTCGCATCATTTCCTGCATCATTGCAGGATTTCTAGCAAGTTCTAGTGTCTAGAGAAGTGGAACGTTTTAATCTGTATTAATAAGAAATCCATTCTAAAATGAAAACGTCAGCATTTGGCAATATCTCAGTCATCACTAACCCAGTTTAAAATTACGATTAAAGCTGAATCAACCTGCCAGCTCAATGTGAGTCAACACAATTCAGTATATAGTCAGCATTCTACCATAACTCTTACTATTTCTAACATCACTACAGCAGGTAGCCTATAGTATGAAGCTTAAAATAAATACATACAATTTCAAAAGTATCTATTATTTAATCTCTTCAGGTTTTGATACATTTTGCCCCACAACAAATCTTATTTATCTTTTAACTTAAAAAGCATTTGGAAGTACCCACAATGAGAAACAATGAAAATACGCAGTATTTTGGAGAATTACTACTTATGATAAAATTTCTGGCTAGACAACAGGTTTCAAGAGCAGACAGCCACATCTACTTCTAGCTTCAGAAGACATAGCTACACTGTATTCAATGACTTTCAGAAACTACGCCGCAGATTTTCTGAAATATCAGTCTATTTTAGACATTAACAATGAGAAATATAGAAACTGGTTGTCTATGGCAACCTTTTATGGATTTTGAATAAGATTAAATACTTCAAGAATGTTTACACACTCCACTAAGCACATCCAATTCCTGCTCTGTTGTTTATAGTAACAGCAGAATCACAAGTCATGAACTAATAGATCTTTCTACATACCTGTCTCATTATATCTGGATTATTCAGCATGTGACTGATTTCTGGATTTCTCTGTATCAGTTGTTGCATTTGAGGGTTAGCCATAATTAACTGCCTCATCAGGTCGGGATTTGAAAGCATGCTCTGAACAAATGGATTCTCCATTATCTGAACCATCATTTCCGGGTTGGACATAAGTTGTCGCTGCATCTGACTTTGCAACTCAGAGAAGTTTGAAGTATTTAAGCCCAGGCTACTCAGGCCTGCCAAACCTCCAAGGCCACCTTTAAGAGGATGAAAAAAATGTGACTGACTATACTTCCAATCATATCCAGATTCTTTCTAAATACAAAATACTTGAACATATCTCATATTTCAAAACAATGAAAATGAATGGAAAGTCCCATCTTTTGCAAGGCTGTTCAGGAGTTACTCACTGAGAGTTTGCTTCCTTGGATAATAAGACACATAACTAAAAATCCAACAAACTTTATTCTTTAATAAAATTTGTTATAATTCTAACAACTTTTTTTCTCGTTTTCCAAAGCCAAGATACGAGAAATGCTTGAGTTTGGGGGCTTTAGGTCCACATCCAACCCCCTCCAGCAACACTTAACAACTGCATTTGTAATAATCAATTCTCTGTCTCGTCTTGGTTCGACTATAACTAAGAGAGAACTCCCAATATGAGTAATATTTCCTGTTCTAATTAAAAGCAGATCCTGTGTTCCTCTTGGTAGTAATGCACCAAGAGCTAATTATGTTTTGAATTTTTGTGCTTTGCCGAATCGAAATAAAAAATTTTGGAAGGTACTGGACAGACCGAAGAACCATTTAAACCTAAGAAATCATCTGTTTACTATACCTGGCTTTTCCAATTCTACCTCTTCCTCACTCCCAAATGCAAAAAAAAAAGACAAAAAAGAATGAAGCAAAACCCCACTGCAACTACACAAAGAGGTTATAATTTTTAAGCCAATAGACAGCAGTGTCTTCATTTATAGAAGTGAAGACGCATAATACTATCACACTTGAAACCTGAGAAATACTTAATTGTAAGATCAGCAGCAATTCTGTTGCTTTTATTGCAGATCTTGGCTTCATGTTACAGGTCCAAACTCTGTGATTCATCTGTATTCAGGAACAGGAATTCAGGTGCACTTTTAAGAAGTACAGGACACTGGAAAGAATTTCATTACCCATAGTGGCAAAATAGAACATCAGTAGCACCTTACCACTGAAGGTGAAAGAGTACAAATCTGAAGTTTGTAGTGAAACACAGGCACAGTTTATTAAAAAGGGTGATGGATGCCCCATCTCTGGAAACATTCAGAGTCAGGCTGGATGGGGCTCTGAGCAACTTTATCTAGTTAAAGATGTCCCAGCTAATTGCACAGAGGTTGGACTAGATTACCTTTAAAAGTATCCCTTCCAACCCAAACTATTTTGTGATTCTATATAAAACTAACAAAACTAAAACTAACTAAGCTAGTCACTGACTGATAAGAATCCTACAGCCAATTCAATATATATCTGTAATCATTTTTTTTGGATGATGTGCTTGTTTGGGTTTTGTTTTTCAAGCTCTGTCTACAGTGTAATAAAGCTTTGAGGACAATTACCTGAATCCAAGAGAAGATACCCACCACGCTACCTAACAAATATTCTTACCCAAGCCAAAGGGATTACTATTTGTTGTTGATGCTGGTGTAGAGGTGCTACTGCTTGATGTTGATGTGGTAGCAGTACTCCCAGTGGTGTTTGCCTGTTGAGCTGGGTGGTCTTGTGACCTAAAAAAGCAATTTTAAAACTTTATAGAGTGTAACAAGTTATTTTAAGTGGTGCCATTAAATGTAGCTATAGTATTATACCTTAGAATCTTAAATTACATTTTGATTCTTGGTCAAAACCCAGTTATCCCCACCAGATAGCTTTCAGAACAGTAATTTCAAATAGTAAAAAAACAGATAGGCATCACTGCAGCCATTACACCTTCTCATCCTACCCTGTGATGCCTGCCAATGAATTATTTTCTCTGTCCTTACCTTGTTTTAAGGATCCATGTCTCATTTCACTATACTCACATATTACCAATAACATGCCCACACCTTGAAGAAATAAAGCCTGAAAAATTTAATATGGAATTTATTTCATGCCACATCTCTAACAGGATGCTTTATTGAATGTAAAATTCAGTTAATGTCACATTTTATTAGAAGACAAATCTCAGACTCTCAATAACCTTTCAGATTTCAAGGACAGGCTGATAATGAAATCGCATGAAGCTAAAGCCAGCATAATTTAGCACAAGCACTAAAGGCTGCCCAGGCTCTACACTCACCACACTCTTCTACTGCAGGCAGAAAGACAAATGTTGCCATGTAGTAAAAGGTATCAAGGAACTGAGCTTGAATAAAGCTAACCTGGCCTCTCTGTTTTAATAAAAAGAGACTACTTTGAAATCAATTCTCTACTATAGTTCAACAATCAATAAATGCCTGTATTTGCAGTACTACAGAATAAAATAGCTTTCAAAACTATGAATTCAGACTTCACAAAAAGATTTGAGAATTTGACAGTATTCTAGACTTCATACTTCAGTTCACCTTGAAGGACCTTTCTCCTGTAACGTTAAGTCTGCTCTTACCCAACTCATGCAAACATCAGGAAAAAAACCCCCAATCATGCAAAAAAAACCCATTAGAAAGCTGCCTTAAATCCAGAGATTGTCCTGAGCTTTCTAAGAATTCTTTAACTTCATTATCAACAATTGCAAACTTTGAACACAAGATGACTATAATTAGCCAAGAAGCTGTAACTTGAATGGGAACAATTACAGACTGTACATTGATCATGATTCTCCTGATAGAGGTATTTGGTCTTCCTTTATCTAGAAAGTACATACATCTTTCCTCCATAGGCAAAAGAGGAATAATAAGCATAAAATCCTATTTGTATTTACAACTGAGAAACTGTTTTGAGAAGCAACTATGCTGCTTCATGTAATAGACATGAAAGGTCCTCAGAAGTGTAACAAAATAGTAGATGACACTGAAACTTACAGTCCAGTAGTAATCCCATGCAAACTGGGGAATATTCTCTGAAGATAATGGTTCATGTGAGCGTGCCTGCTAGCCTCCAGTCTTTCAGCAAAATTCCTGTCAAGTGCACATCCTCCTTTATACCGATTTTGCCATTGTGTTTCCTCCCAGCACTTGTGAACAAATGATATCTGATGACCTAGAACTCTATTCAGAATTCAATGTATCTACACTGCCCATTGCTAATTACTCACTGCTACTCCGACACTGTAGAAGATAGGTGTTGTGGTTTGAAAGAAAACGAAGTGAGAGGCTCTAGACTAGAAAGACTATTTAATGAAGAGAAAAAGGAAAATAATAAAATAAAATAAAAAGCAGTAATACAAAAAAAAAACCAAACCCACTGACAGAGTCAGAATACAACCTGAGCAGGGTGATGGAAGCAGTCCAAGTGAGGTGCTT